>PVJI01022743.1:0-24752 GCA_004026765.1 Micronycteris hirsuta
GTCCTTCAACTGCCACATACTTCCCCAAAGACTTCTTAGATACCTTCAATCAAAATTAACATTTTCTCCCCCCTTCATTCAGAGAAGTATGCACTTCTAGCATTCATCAGACATATATCCCACTACATGAAGCATTTGTATATCCCACTACATGAAGCATTGACCCTTGTACATATAATGTTACAATACAATAATAATCATAGTTAACAATTACTGCACACTAACCATGTGCCAGATACTGTGCTAACCTCATTCCCAGCATTAACTTACTGAGTTTTCACAACATTCTAAGAAGTTGTCTGATATCCCATTTTTTTTCAGATGAGGAAAGCGAGACCCAGAGATGAGCCAGTAGCCCAAGTAACCACAACTTAGGAAGTGACAGAGCTGTGGTTCCAACCTTGGTTTCCTTCCCTTGCAAGGCCCAAGTGTAAGAACTACCCTCTTCTCTGAGTCATGGATTTTAATCTGTAGGAGGAATGAATTTCAGGAAGATCTACAGAGGATACATTTTACCAGGAATCAAACTATCTGGGTTCTGGTACCAGCTCTGCTGATTACTTTGATATATAAACTCTACCAAATGGATTCACAGCTCTGAGTTTCAAAATCCACATTTGCAAGTTGAGGATAAAAATAACTTCAGTCCTCCTCACCTGAAGAGACTTTCGTGGGGATGGCATGAGCTACAATATCTAAAAGCCATTTGTCAACAGCGAGCATGATGGGCTTGCAACATTGACAAGAGACCTGAGGAGAGAGAGGAGAGGAATGGTGTGGTGGCAATGGTGTGGAGACCAATACTGGGTCTCAATGACTCCAAGTCACAAAGTGATTTCAAATATTTGAATTATCAGTGTGGAGAAGGTCAAGGATTATTACCTCAACCACTTACTTTCAAGTAAATTTTTCTTTGTAAGAGTTCTATATCATACAAGTTGGTCTAAATAAATTTAAAAGTGCTCTTTAATAGCTATACAGTAAAAATTCTAAATAGTATAAAAGAATTGTGTTATGGTTTAAGTGGTGGCATATTTTTCCTGATTGGTACATCAAATATTGGTAGGTACCCTTGCCACAAAGGAAAAATGTAAGGGGCATTAGAACATGTAATTTGGCACTTGACCCTGTTTTGGACATCAAGGAGGGCTTCCTTGAGGAAGTGACATTAAGTTAAGGACCATGAAAGGAAAAAAGGTGCATTTCATAAGATGCATACCTGAAAACTCAGTCATGGTAGACATAAACAAAGAAGCTGGATGGACTCCTTTGCTGGGCCATATCATCATACATTTGGGTTTGAAGAAAGGAGTCCCTCAGCCCAAGGGCAACATACTTTCTAAGTTATCAAAGCACAGTCTGCAGATGGCCTTCTTCCTCCTCTGGGAAGTTAGCAGAGCGGTACAAGCAAAACTTAAATAAGCACTTCCGTGTTTCTTTTTGTACTCTTGTATCAAAACTGTAAGGCAGCATGAAGATTTTCCTGAGCATCTGCTTACCTCTCTTCATAAGAAACCTATCCCAATCTATCTACTAAAGACCCCCCTTTCTTCTTATGTTCTAAATTCAGACAGATGAAAAGGCTAGAAAGAATACAATAATCCTTGGTTAAAGTGATAACTCATTATAACCTTAGCTATAACTACCATGCAGGGTATTTTCGTTTTAATAGGGAACCCTTGACAAATAGATCACCTTTATAAAGAAGTGAATATATAATGGCAGAATTTTAGACACTCTATTGGCAAGTAAAGCTTTTGCTATGATGAGGCACTTCTAACTGTGCCTTTTTTTGTAAGGCAATCTAGAAATGGTTGTTTTACCGGGAAATGGAGTGTCAGAGATGTGATGTAACCTGCCCAAGGTCACTCAGCTAACTGGTAGCAGAATTTGGAATAGTTCTACCCTTCTGCCACTACCCTAGGGTGACATGAACGAGACCAAAATATGAAAGATCCCTCCTGTTAATACCATGAACTTGTGAAAAGTTTCTCTAGGCTGTCTGATGGAAGAGGTCAGCAAATGGAGGTCAAGAGCTGATGGGCTCAGGAAATTGTTCAGTGTAAGACCACCCCTGAGAGTAGTTCTAGCACAGCTGTCTTCCCTCTAGATCAACTCCATGATTCCAAAGTATGGGACCTCAGGTAGTTACATCCTGAGAGTCTTCCCAGCCCAAGCAGTAGCCAAAAGTCTCTGGCAGAGCTGCAGCTGAAGCAGTGGCTTTGAGGAACAAAAGGCCTGCTTAAGAATTAGAAGGCCCACAGCATGCAGGCTGAGCACATCCAAGAGTGGGGCAGGAGCACTGTGGAGGAAGTAGTCACATTTCTCTGGCCAAGGTGCTAACCAGTCCAGGAAAAAATCCTTTGTCTTCTCTGAGACTCAGACAGATGGAGGCAAGCTTTTCCTACCCCAAAGGGTTGTCATGAGGTGCCACAGGGAAAACTTTCTAAATGTAAGTGCCACAAGCCCTGGCTGGTGTGGCTCAGTGGATTGAGTGCTGGCCTGTGAACCAAAGGGTCACTGGTTTGATTCTCAGTCAGGGCACATGCCTGGGTTGTGGGCCAGGTCCCCAGTAGCGGGTGTGTGAGAGGCAACCACACATGAATGTTTCTCTCCTTCTCTTTCTCCTTCCCTTCCCCTCTCTCTAAAAATAAATAAGTAAAATCTTAAAAAAATAAATGTAAGTGCCACAGAAATGCATGAAAATGATGATAATAAAAAAGAAAAATTTCTTGTACAGCACACAGTGGATTAATGGAAGAAGTTAATATGTCCTGTTGCTGCTGTAACAAATTATCATAAACTTGGTGGCTTAAAATAATACATTTATTCTCTTCCAGTTATTGAGGACAGGTGTCTGAAATCAGTCTCCCTAGGCTTAAATTAAGGTGTTGGCAATGATGGTTTGTTCTGGTGGCTTTGAGGGATCCATTATCTTGCCTTTTCCAGCTTCTAGAGGTTGCCTACATTCCTTGGCTTGTCCCCATCCTTACATCACTCCAGCCTCTTGCATCCATCATTACATCTCCTGTTATTGACTCTAATTTCCTGCCTCCTTTATATAAGGACCCTTGTAATTACAGTGGACCCACACAAATAATCCTGGATAATCTTCCCATATCACAGCCTTTAATTTAATCATATCTGCAAAGTCAAGTAACTTTTTCCATATTAGGTAACATATTCATAGGTTCTCGGGATTGGGGCATGGATATCTTTGGGGGCCATTCTTCAGCCTGTCACAAGGCCTGTTCTTCCCTCTCTAACAGAGCCATTTCCCGCATTATCCCCTGAATGATTCCTAGCATACCCTGCTGTTGTCCTGACCATACCCATTTGGTATGTAACATTTTTGTGCATGAGGGCTGACTTCCACCTGCTGGCACCAGTATCTTTGCCTAAGGGCTTTTGGCCACTGGAACCTGTTCTGACTGTGCTTATGGCCAGAAGGAGGAGCCAGGGGATCAATGTTCCCCACCCCCTTCCCTCCCTAACCTGGGAGCAGGCCTTAACAGGAACCCAAGCCCTCTTGCTCCTTGGTTGGGATAACTGAGGTGTGTCCTATATTGCCCCTGAGAGGTCTACAGAGGAATTGCTCTCCAGTTGTCCACAGTGGTAATGAGTGGACACTCCCTTTGTTGATCACCTTTCCTGCCCTCTTTCTTACCCCACTCCCCTACTGGTATGTCCTAGAATTAATCCGAAATAAGATTCTTGCACTCAAATCTTACCTCTAAACTAAGACATGCATCTTGAAAATATTTTTTCCAAGCTTTGTTCATGCCCACCTGGAACATCCCTTTTCCTCTCATGCCCATCTGCTCATCTTTCTATGCTTTCTTCCTCTCACGGGTCTTCCCCTGCACTTCTGTGTCTGCCAATCTTTCCTCTTCCTGCCAATTCCAAGTGCTCACAATAGGTTGCTATCTGTATCAACTAATTGGGAGAGAGAGTACAACCTAAAGTTAAGACAATGAATTCTGAAGCCAGACTATATGGATTCAAAACCTTTCCCACAACTTACTAGCTAAGTGATGGTAAAGGAACTTACTTTCTTGACCTCTCTAAGACTCAACTTTTGGGTGGTAATCAAACCTATCTCCTGAGCTCACTGTGAGAAATTGATACTAGCATAGCAGCCTTCTTGGAACGATGCTTGGCACATAGCAACTACCTAATAAGTGGTGGTTATTATTGGTCACTTTAACAAGTTAGTATACAGTACATTTTTAGCAATGCACAAGCCTCTTTCATATACTTATATCAAATTGGTAATCAAACAATTTTGTTAAGAGTTCAATGTCATTTTCTCCTCTGGAATATAAGCTATTTGAGAGCAGGGACCAGTCTGTGTTTATCTCTGTTTATTCCCAGCACCTAAAGTGGTAGATTGGTGTTTGATAATACTTTAAAGCAAATATTATGCCTAAAGAACAGAAGGAGAAAGGATAAGGGTCTGAAAATGATGGGAAAAAGAAGGGACCACATGGAGAAAGATAATTACCTTCTTTGTAGTTCTGCCTGGAGCTCATCAGATGCAGGAGACAGTAGGCTGGGTGGGGTAAGGCAGCAGGCTCTGAGAAACCAGGAAGCCCTGGGAAACACTGAGAACAAATTTTGCCTCTGGATCTGTGATAGACAGCGATGTGCTTCCCAGATCCCCCTTCAAGGAAGCTCTTGCTGCCCAGCTTCAAGGAGAATGGTCAGCAGATAGCCACCAGCTGTCAGCTCTTCCGGGAACACCTCAGCAGCAGAGAGCTGTCTGGCTCAACATCATGCCTTTCCTTGGGATGGGCCACTTCCCACAACTGAGCATTGGGGGAGTGTAAAACATCAACCATATCTGCCCAACATGAGACTTTCTACAGGCAATCCTCACCCAGAGCACTCCACTGGGTTGGCTGAGACTTAAGCATGCATGACAGCTTGACCCCTCTTCCCCACTCTTGCTTTCTTCCTCTCTCTTCCACAGGTGTCGATCTTGAACAAACTTCTTACCCCATAAATTCCAATTCTGCTTCCAGAGAGCACAACCTGTGACAAGAACAAAGACTTGACCTCCTTCCAAGTTCAAGTTCATGCTTGAGGCTCTCTTTGGAAGTTCAGAGACCCAGAACCACCTTGTTGTTTTCCTCTGTGGCAGTTTAACTCCTTAGTGATGTTAAATGTCCAGACTTAAGCCTGGGAATGTTCTGAGCTCACTTGTCCTGTGGTCCAGACAAAGGAGAGTTGTTTATCTTTCACCTTCACTTAGAACAGTAAATAAAAAACCTCATTAATTCAGACTGTTCTTATTTGGAATTTGTGATGATCCAGAGAGGGGCCCAAAGGGTGTTTGTTTACTTTTGTATTATCAAGGAAAAAAGAGCTTGCCAAGCAAATGGAGAATGTGAGCATGATTGTAAGAGAACCATTTCAACAATTTTAAAGAGAGGGGAAAAAGCACTTCTCTCACTTTAAAAGCACCAGTTTACATGCAAAAAATTCACATGAAATTCTTATCCATTTATTAACAATATCAAAGTTTTTTAAAAAATATTTATTTTATTTTTAGACAGAAGGGAACGGAGTGAAAAAGAGAGGGAGAGAAAAATCAATGTGTGGTTGCCTCTCACATGGCCTCCACTGGGAACCTGGCCTGCAACCCAGGCATGTGCCCTGACTGGGAATCGAACTGGCGACCCTCTGGTTCGCATCCCACACTCAATCCACTCAGCTACATCATCCAGGGCTCAAAGTATTTTTTAAGCAACCTATTGGTGGTCTAGTTGACATGGCTCTATTAACTTAAATTCAATTTGACATTTGCTGAGCTCCTATTTCCTGCTGAACATGAGGTAGATCCTGTGGAATATACCAAGATGAAAACAATGTAATCTCTACTCACAATGACTTTACAACCATAGTGGTAAATGGTTAATGTCTATCATGACATTAAAAAATGTTGTTTTGCATTTCTTCTTAAATGTTTAAAAATGTTTCCTAAATATCTAGCCCCGGCCTCAAGTTTTGAATATATTGTTAATGCAGTAAGTACTTGTTGAATCAAAGAACTCTCAGTCATATTGACCTTCCCCAGTTACTGGTCACCCAACACCTGCAGAATTTGGTCCCTAGAGCCCCAGCAGGTTGTATGTTCCCTGCTGCGGCACTCTAACTCACTCATTCTCCTAAGGCTGTATATATCACAGAGGAAATCCTCACCCACAACAATCAGCTATGATCTCAATCTTTCGGAAAAAAGACCCTGTTTAAAATGGCAGTCCTGACCTTGGCTCAGTGAGCTTCACAGGGACATAGCTGGCTGGGTTTCTGGCCTGCGGCTCAGCCTGCAGGCATCCAGAACTTCCAGACAATTACCATTCCCCTGGAATTGCCCATTCCTGATTGCTATTGGTTAATTAAAGAAATCTAGGCTCCAGACTATATTACCCACCCATATGTCACATCCGATGTAACTAACGAGTTCTCAGCAGAACAGGGGTGTGTGTGTGTGTGTGTGTGTGTGTGTGTGTGTGTGTGTGTGCGTGTGTGGCAACATTGTTAAATTTGATGCGCTATGCTTCTCTCTACAGAGAAGGGTTCCCTTTCTCCCCTGTGACTTTTCAGCCACTGTGCAAATGCTTGAGCTCTGCTAGCTGTAATTCTGTAAATTTTCTAGTGTCACCCATGAGGTTTTTACCTCAGTCGTGCCACCTTGAATTTTTTTGCACTTAGTAACTCCTCATTCAAAGAGCCTCAGACATTTCCTAAATTCTTATATGTTATCATTCTAGGGAGACAATCCTCTCCTCTTCTGGCAGCTAGACTACTAACATGGTTGGTCTAAGGAGACTTGCCTAGTAAGAATTGAGTTTGTTCTGTTTAATTGAATTCAACAAGAGTGTGGCACTAATTTAGGTGCTTTGGGGACAGTAAATGGAGATAGGGTCCTTCACTCAAGATATGGTCTTGTTAGCAAAATAATATAAGATTCTTACAGCATTTTTGGAACAATATGTTTCATTCATTCAACAGATATTTATTCAGCGTTGGTATTAGTTAAGGTAAAGGCTAAGGCACTGTAACAAAAGAGGTGGCTTACAAAACAGGGAAATTAATTTGTCTTTCAAGTAATAGTTCTAAGGTCCATGGTCCAGATTTGCAGGTTAGCTCAGCTCTATATGGTTCTTGTCCTCTGCCACCCACTAAGGTGTTGCTGTCATTGCTAAGGTAAAAGCCTGGTTAGGGACATATTTGTGTCTTAACCTGTGGAAAGGTGAAGGGGGATTTCAGGGCAACCAGTTTTTAAAGCAAGTGAGGCAAAGTTGCGCACACATCTTCTACTTTCATTCCATTGGGGAAAAATAATTGCATGGCCACATCTAGCTGCAAAAGAGGCTGGAAATGTCATCTTTCCTTGGGTTCCAGGTGTCCAGGAGGAATGAGAGTACTTATTTGGAGAAGCAACCAACAATGTCCCAGAAGCATCTACTATATGCCAGAGACTACTATATGGTTAGAGTAGTGATTAAGAAAACATAGCTGCTGATCTCAGAGAGTGAAGATTCCAGGGAGAAAGAAAACAATGAAATAACTCCTTATATAGTTGTGAAGCAGGATGGAACCCAGATCTCATACCACCAGAGCCTATGCTCTTAGGATCCTGGACTGGAAAACTATCTTTTCAAACACTTCTCCACTTAACATTTGCCACAGATCAGGACAAAATCTAGATTTTTTAGTACCACCCTGGAAGAGCTGGCCCTGCCTGCTTACCTAGCTTAATTTCCTGGTAAGATTGCCCTTGAATCCTTGGATTCAGTCATGAGGAACTACTTGTAGTTTCCTGAAAGTGGACAGTCCTTTCATCCCTGTATGCCTTTGCCCAATTTCTTCCTTCTGTCTATAATGCCTTCCCATGAACAATGCCTGGTACCCTCTTGCCACTCACTTACCTTTACCAACCCACATGGCCTTGAAATCCAAGCAATTAGACTTGTTGCTTCTACAGTCCTCCCATTATATCTGTTGCTTATCTTTGTGAGGCATGGGTCTTTGTGAGGCATGGGCTTTTGTGTAAAGTGGTGGAAAACACTCATCCTTGGCAATTAGAGAGATCCGAGTCCAAATTCTAGCTTCAGTATTCATTTAGCTATGTAATCTTGCGAAGGTACAAAATTTCTCTCTACCTAGAGATAACACTGTAAAGGGGGAGGGGCTTGGTTAAAACTGGTTTTCTTTATGCAGTGCCTGGAACAGAGCAGATGTTCAGCAAAGGGCAGTTACTCTATTGCCATCATATATCTGTCTCCCCTATGAGATGGTAAGATCTTAAGGCAAGAACTCACCACTTTTGGGTCCCAGAGTATGAAGCAAAGGAGGTGCTGGTTACATGTCTGTGAAATGAGTAGATGGCTTAATTCTGTAAGTCAAATTAACATTTGAGTTAATTACTTTTTACTATGTCTTTCAGGGGATATTTTTAAAGGACTATAGGAAGATGGGAATGTTAAATATAAAGAAATGACTTTCCAGTGGAATTTGAGATAATCTATTTTGGAACAAAAGAACCTGGGTTCTTGTAAATTCCAACAATTAGCAAGCTACCCCTTCCAGCTATTGCTGAGTCCTTTCTTACTCATGCAACCAATATCCATCTCTCTCAAAAGATCCTGTCCTCTTCCCCAGTGGTGAAGGGCCTCACTACTTGGTGCCCTGCCCCTAGTAAGAGGGTGGAAATATATCAGGGTAATTCATTTATGTAGAGCATTGAAGTGCTGGAAAAAGACAACTGTGGGAGGAGCTAGAAGACCTGGGTATCCTGCTATCTCTATCCCTTGCCAGCTGTGTGACTTTGGCCAAGGTCCCTCTAATCTCCGAGCTTCATTGTTCACTCATTTGTAAACTAAAGTCACTTATTATGACAGCTGGTATCTAAAGTCCAATGGACATCTCCAGTCCAACAATGAGGCTGGATTTTAATACAAGGAAGCATCTACAATTTGGCCCATTTGTCAAAGGGCAACAATTGGCACTAAGAAACCAAGTAGCTTTGACTTTCATGTTTGCTCAGAAACACTAAGGATACTTCAGAGACTGCATTCTCCCACAGCCCAGACCCACAAAGTGTCAGCTCAGCCTTGCTCTTCCCTGCCCTATGGGCCTCTTCTCCTCTCAAACTCCTCTGATGCCTCTGGCCAAAACCAAGGGTCTCTAGCCATGAGTCTTGCTTTTCTGTCCTGTCCACACCCAGCACTGCCTCCCTAACCCATTCTCTGTCAGCAGACTCTGTCTTCCTCCCCTGCAACATTTTGTTCAGGCCCATGTCAGCCTTGCTAATTATTATTCAATCCAAACACTTCCGTCATTCTGGCATTTTCATTGATTCAAATTAAGAGTCAGTAATAATTAATGCAAGCTGTTCCCCCATACTCATCCCCTGACTGATGGATTCTCAGTGTCAAAACATTAACCTTTAGGTTTGGAACCTTGATGCATTCCAACCCCATAAGCACCTGATAAGCAAGCAAACTATAGAACCTTTTCATAAATCAGCTCTATCTCACAAGTCCTCGCTTATGTATGAAAATAGATATTTATCTTGGGAAAGAAAACAAACATATTCAAAAAAGTAACATACACAGAGAACCTACCTACCCGTCACTGCAAAGGTGGATTTGGAAACCATTAAGCAATTCTTATGCCCCACCTGCATAGGATTGAAGGCATTCAACTGAATCCCTGGAATAAACCATATGAAGCAGTATGGAGACCCCCTTAGGGATTCTGTCAGATTCAGGGAGAGGGACCAGACTCTTTTGAGCATGAATGAAATGGAGCTAGCTATTGCTAGGTAACAAACCACCTAATCATTACTGGCTTAAAACAACAACAATCAGTCATTTTCTCACAATTCTGCAATTTGAGCAGGTTTAGGTGGGGAAGGATCATCCCTAATTTATGCAGCATCATCTGGGGTGGCTCAACTGCGACTGAAAGATCTACTTCCAAGATGGCACACTCATGTGACTGGCAAGTGGGAGCTCAGCAGGGGCTGTGGTCCAGAGGCTCAGTTCTCCTCCATGTGGCCTCTCCATATGGCTTGAACTTCTCCCAGCATGGCAGCTAGGTTCCGAAAGGGTGTGTATAAGAGTGCAAGCTCCAATGTGAAAGTGATTGTTAAGCTTCTGCCTGCTTCATGCTTGCGAGTGTCCCATTGGCCAAAGCCAGTCACGTGGCCAATTGCCAAGTTAATGTGGGAGGGAACTCCACAGAAAAGGCTATACTATAAGGCATAGTTCATTGAGGGAGGGGAAGGAAAGACAAATATATGTTTTACCACAGTTTGTAATTGAGTGGAAAACACTAAAATTAACTTTTATTTTTAAAAAGATTTTATTTATTTTTAGAGAGAGGGGAAGGGAGAGAGAAAGAGAGGGAGGGAAACATCAATGTGTGGTTGCCTCTCATGTGCCCCCTATTGGGGACCTGGCCTGCAACCCAGGCATGTGTCCTAGACTGGGAATTGAACCGGCAGCCCCTTGGTTCATAGGCTGCTGCTCAATCCACTGAGCTACACCAGCCAGGGCGAAAATTGACTTTCTTTATCATTCTAATATGTTTTAACAAATGCTGTCCAATCATATATTTCAAAGAATCAAAAAGGCAGGGCCAGTTTAGTTCTTTCTAGTGTTCTCATTTATAATACTAAGGAGTCTGGTGGTTTTACTATGTTCAAGGACCATTTTAATTCCAATGTCCTTTGACTCCTTAACCCAGCGGCTTTGTTTTTTCTCTCAAATTGTCTATCAGCTCTTACACAGGAACATCTTTCTCATGCTGCAGCCTCTAGATATAGAGGAGAGTAAAGTTGTTGGATATTTGAATTAAAACCAGAAGTTTCCAAATGTATGGAATCAGAAAGCTGGAAAGGAGCCTAGCCATCACCTGGCCCAGCTCATCTTAGAGGGGAAGCTGAGGACCCCTCTCTTTGTTACTTCTGTCTCTGTTCCATGTCTCTCTGTCTTTGCTCACTGTGTCTCTTTCTATTTCTTCTCTCTGCATCTCTATCTGCCTAGTTTTGGTCTCTTTCTCTGTGTCCTCTGTCTCTCTCTATCTGTCATCAATCTGTGTGACTCCTGCAATCTCATTTCCTTTATGTGAATCTGTGTCTCTCCATGTTTCTCTCTAGGTCTCATCATATATGCATGTCTCATCTTCTGTCTCATCACTCTCATTTCTCTATGTCTTTTTAGGGTTCCATGTCCCTAAGTCACTCTCCAGCAGGGTATCTTCTCATGTTCCTTCATCTATATTTGGCTGTCATACATGGTTTTCTCTCAGGTCCCAACTCAGAGTCTCGACCCTTCCAGCTGCCAGTGAGTGGCTCTGGGTCTGAATCTTGGGTTCCTCTGTGGGTAGGCTTGTCACAGAAAGTGAAGCTGGAGGGTCAATAGCGCTCATGGGAATTTTGTGCAGAAACACAAGTCCAACTGGAAGGGCAGAGAACATACACATGCAAACCACCCACTCTCACTCAAATGTAAACACTCTCACACATATACAGTTACACAGTTTGGTGCATCCACTGATTAGCTACCCACATCCCCATCAAGGAAGGACTTGTTGCCCAGCTGCTAGGAGTGTCAGCAATGGAAGTGAACACCCTCCGGCTGTGAGCCTTTCAGGGATGGCCTCCACAGCAGAGAGCACCTCGCCCAAGGCAGTGCCCCTTGCTGAATGTCCCATATATAGTGATTGATAGAGAATTATAACACTTTGGCCTTCTCAACACATCTCTGAAGAACTTAGTTCCCCAGCTCCCAACTGAGTTGGCCAGGCTGTCATCAGGACTACTTCACAGTAGCTTGTCAGCCCCATTTCTCCACTTCTGCTTCCCTCCCCTCTCTTCCCCAGATGTTGATTCCAAGGTCTCTCCTTAATTAACATCCTGCATGCTAAACTCAGTCTCCAAATTTGCTTCCTGGGAAACGCAGCTGGTGACACTCATGGTGTCTCTCAATCTCTCTGTATCTCTGTCTCTGTCTCTCTCTCTCACACGGGCACACACTCTATATACTTAATTTTCTTCTTTCCCTGAAACCTAAAAACTCTATTCCTCCTGGTTCTGTCCTTTGTCATGCACTGAAGCCCTTTTCTCCAGGAAATTCATCACACCTGTGTTTCTTGCCTTACAGTCCCCAACAACCTGGTTCAGTCTTTGCAACTGTCTTTGAGATTGCACTACAGTCTTTGGCAGTTCTCTACTTTGCATTTTCCTTATCAACATAGGCTTAGGAGGAGCAGGCCCAGTTTGAAGTGCCCACTCTCTCACTAACCAGCTATGGGACCTCAACCTTGTGCAAATCATTCATTCCTACATCTCATGCTTCAGTTTGCTTGCCTGTGAAAGGGGTTTCGGTGAAGTCTACCTCACAGCAAGAGAGATGGACCTGTGCTTGTGCTATGAGGTGCTATGTAATCCTTAGTTATATTAAACATATCATGTAGATTATTTGGTTTCTGTAACCATTTCCCCTTTATTCTCTTTCTTGGTCTTTTGCCTTTTGGTTCTCTTAGTTTTCAATGGCAATAGAACCTTCACTACCAAGATAACCAGCAATCCCACTATTTTCTGAGCCTCTACTATGACTTTTCTTTTTAATGCCTAATTTGACTCCCACAGCCATCTTCTGAAGCAGGCTGTATTAACCTCTCTTACAGATAGAAGCACAGACATCCAGGAAGTTGAGAATTTATTCAAGGTCACATGGCAAGTAAATGTTGGTGTAAGATCCAAACCTGGGTTTGCTCATGTACTAAGTCCATGCGACACAGGGAGAAGATAAGTCTCCCTGATCTCATGACTGGCACTGTGGGATGAGATAGGATCAACTCATGGATGTGAATCCCAGAAATCCTAGGAAAAGGATGATGTCCTGGATGCTTTCTTGGAAACTTGGTTCTAGTCTATTTACTACCCCAGAGCTGGGGACAAGCTAAAAGGGATCTGGGGTCAGAAACCCTGAAATCCAATCTAAATTCTGACCACTTGAACGGCCTTGCATATCTCTTAAATGCAGTGGATTTTCATTTTGTCATGGGGTAAATAGCTGTGTTATCTCTGAGGTCCCTCACTTCTAGTTCTCAAATGTGGATCTCTTATTGCCATGCCTGCTATTTACACCCTGAGTTTCCAAATGCCATCCATTTCTCAGAGTGCAGCCTCAACCTTATCATCATCCCAGAGCTGTGACCACTGACTTCATCCTGCACTGACCTCCCCCATTTCTGGCTGCCTATGGGCCCTCACTCTTCCCACATTCATTTAGATGCTTATTTATGTACCATGGAGCAGAGTACAAGTTGCTAACCTTTAAACTCAGACCTAAACTTAAATCTAAACTTTGGAATGTATCTGCTGTGTGACTTTGGACAAGTCACCTAGACTCTCCGGGTTCAGTTTCCTCTTTGTAAAGTGGCAATACTGTCTACTTCACAGGGTGATTGTGAGAAAATAAGATACTTTTATGTATGGAAAACTTAAAAGTATTGTGTCAGTCTTAGTTTACATTATCACTGTTATGATGAACATGATGCAATCTGATTGAATGTTCCCAAAGGCTAAAGCTTTCTCCTTTGTAGTATCTAGAACATATCATGTGTGCAGTTGGCATTACATACTTGAATTGGCCTGGATTGTCGGGTATCCAGTAAAAATATCTGTTGTATTCACTGTTATGCAATACATAAAGATGGGTGAGTTTTTGAGAAATAAACAGTGTCTCTTCCATTTTGGTCTAACAGGTAAGAAAATTAACCTTGACTTCTATAGAGTACAGGACCAAACAGTTCCTCCAACCACCTATTGATTGACATAGCCAAATATTTCTTTTAAAAATATATAATTTATTGATTATGCTGTTACAGTTGTCCCATTTCCCCTTCTTTCTTCCCCTCCAACCTCACCCCCCATTCCCCGCCCTTTAGTTTTTGTCCATAGGTCATGCACATAAGTTCTTTGTCTTCTACACTTCTTATACTATTTTAACCTCCCCCTGCCTGTTTTCTTCCTACCATTTATGCTACTTATTCTCTGCACCTTTTTCCCCTCTCTCCCCCTACCACTCCCCTGTTGATATCCCTCCATGCCTTACATAAATCCCTTTAACATTTCATATAATAAAGGCTGGGTGATGATAAACTTGAACTTGACCTTATTTGAGAAGCACTTTATCTGCCCTTCCATTCTAAATGATAGCTTTGCTGGATGGAGTATTCTTGCATGTAGGTCCTTGCCTTTCATGACTTGGAATACTTCTCTCCAGCCCCTTCTTGCCTGCAAGGTCTCTTTTGAGAAATCAGCTGACAGTCTTATGGGAATTCCTTTGTAGGCAACTGTCTCCTTTTCTCTTGCTGCTTCTAAGATTCTCTCCTTAGTTTTAATCTTGGGTAATGTAATTATGATGTGTCTTGGTGTGTTCTTCTTTGGGTCCAACTTCTTTGGGACTCTCTGAGCTTCCTGGACTTCCTGAAAATCTGTTTCCTTCACCAGCTTGGGGAAGTTCTCCTTCATTATTTGTTCCAATAAGTTTTCAATCCCTTGGTCTTCCTCTTCCCCTTCTGGCACCCTTATGACTCGAATGTTGGGACATTTAAAGATGTCCTGGAGGTTCCTAAGCCTCTCCTCAGCTTTTTGAATTCTTGTTTCTTCATTCTTTTCTGGCTGGATGTTTTTTTTCTTTCTGATGGTCCACTCCGTTGATTTGAGTCCCAGTTTCCTTCTCATCCCTATTGATTCCCTGCAGATTTCCCCTCATTTTCTTTATATTATCCTTCATTTGTTCAAGTAATTGCGGCAATCTTTCTTCGAATCCTGTGAGCACCCTGATTACCAGTGCTTTGAACTATGCATCTGATAGGTTGGCTATCTCTTCGTCACTTAGTTGTATTTTTTCTGGAGCTTCGATGTGTTCTTTCATTTGGACCATTTTTTTTTCTCGGCGCACCTGTTACTTTAAGGGGCGGAGCCTTAGGTGTTCACCAGGGTGGGGTAAGCCAGGTCCTTGTGTTGTGACGCTGTCTGTGGGGGCAGGGCCTGAGAGAACAATGGCACTTGCTCTGTTCTCCTCACTTCCCCAGCTACCCACTAGCAAGTTGGGCCCTTCTTTGCTAGCTCCAGGGTGAGTGGACGGGCCTGCACAGTTCCAAGTCCCTGTGGGTCTCCCCAACGAACTCTCCTGTGAGGGCGGGAGTTCCTCCCACTGCCATCTTGACTCCCACAGGTGTATTCAATTGTTGGTTTGAGGCTTTATTTCCCTGCGTTGGTGGGCCGTGGGTCTGTTCTGCTCCCCAGCTTTTCCTCCCAGTTTATCTGCGCATGAATGAGGGACTGCCCAGTCCCCCAGTCTCAGCCCCGGTTTCGCCGAGTGCACCTGCCGTGTTTTGGCCAGGTGTGACCGCCACGGTCCTCTCCAGGAAGCTGGAGCATTGCTGGTACCACTCCACAAACCGTGTCTTGCCGAGTGCTCTCCACCGGGCTCCGCCCGGCTTACTGGTCTGGATGAACGTGTCTTCTTTAACACCTTGGTTGTCGGACTTCCACTCAGTTCAGTTTTATGTCAGATCTGGTTGTTTTTGTTTTTTAAATTGTTGTTTTTCCTCCTTTGGTTGTGCGAGGAGGCACAGTGTGTCTACCTATGCCTCCATCTTGGCTAGCAGTCTCCGAATATTTCTTTTGCCTTAATATCAAAGAATGCAGGCTAGAGTCTTCACTCCAGGATGGCTCTATGTGATAGGCAGCTGCCATATTAAAAACAAATTCTGACTCTCTGGAGCTTTGGGCCAAAACCACATATATGTTAGAAGAAGCACAGGTTCAGCAGGAGGGTGGACTTTATAAACGGGGAGGGGTGAGCTATAGCTGTTGCAGGAAGAGGAAAATGAAAATTTTCTTCTGGAAAGAAGGCAGACTCAACAATATCTCATAAGAACTCCAAAACTGTCCAAAAGAAATAGGGAGGTGCTGGTAGAAGATGAGAAGGTGGGAGATGAGAAGCAGCATTGCCTGCCTCTCTTACACTTTCTCGTTTTGTTTCCTTTTCTTATGGGGGTCTTTGGAAGTAGCTATCTTCATTATCTTCATTATTCCATAGTCATAGTTCCTGAGGGAGTGGTCCTTTCTCCTCACCCAGAGGGGTTGGAAACCACCTTTTTTTTTTCCACTCTAGGATTAGGGGTGGTAGCTGCTTCCTGAAGTTTCTAATCTTTGGGTTAATTTACCCTTTTTGTTTTCCTCTCTCAATCTTCCAATACCTGCTTAACCAATGACCTGCTTTAAACCCCCTCTTGAATTACCTAGTTGGTTTCTCTTTTTTTCTGAATAGACATTCCATTATGTGAAGTAGAGATCAAGGGACAATGGTATTTGATGAGAGATATTGAGGAAGTCTCCTTTCAATCATCTTGACAGCCATTTGATACCATAATCTTATGTTACAAAATGAATTTAGTTGAGACTAATGGGTTAATAGTAGTAATACTAATATCTAACACAAACTGAACTTACTATGGACCTGGCATTATTCTGCAATATTCTAAGAACTATACATATATTAGTTAATTTAATCCTCACAATAACCTTGTGAGAAATCTGTTTTGATTTTATAGATGAGGGAAGTGAGTCACAAGGCACATAAAGTTTTGCTCCAGAGTCCACATTCTTAACCACTGTCTTAGCTTGACATTCTCTAAAAGCAGACTTTAAGACAAGCATTCAGGTTCAAGTTATTTATTTGGGACATGATTTCAGTGAGCATGGTAAGAAGTGAGGCAGAGAAGGGAAGAAAGCTGATCAAGAACTGCTAATAATCAGGTTACTGCTATGGGCAACTGGGTTGCCATGTCGGTAGGGATGCCATGACAAGATGTTTACAACCCATTATGGAGGAATATTCTTGCTATGTTAGCTCCTGGCCAGTCTCTGCATGTGTGACCCATTCCCCCATAGCTTGCCAGAGAGACACAGCAAGTCATAGGCGGTCACTGGAACTTTCATCAATTACCTCCGAGGTGGTCTGAAGGGGTATGGGTAGGGTATCGGCCATGTCTCCTGCTTACTTATAGGCATGTCTGTCAAGTCATATACAAGTAAGATGGTAAGCTCAGGTCACTGTGTGGAAACCAAGGAAACTATCAGAGCCACTCTTTTCTACACCCAAGTAGATGTTGTTAATGTCAGTGACTAAGATGATTCATTCTCCACCTCTCTTCATCTGTGTGTTACTATGTCACATAGGCTTTACCTCCTGCCTCTTCCTCTCTGCCTTCCTGCTTTGTCTTCATTTAAACCTTCATTATCTCTTACCAGGACTGTTGAAACAGCTTCTGACAGGCCTCTCAGCCTCCAATTTCTGACCCTTTCTAATCTATATTATTATCGGGGTAATCTTATTAAATTGAAAATATGACCATGCCCCTTCTTTGCTAAAACCCTTTAGGATTTTCCATAGCCCTCAAGGAAGAGGCCAAATTCCTTAGCATGGCAAACAAGGCTACAGTCTGTGGATTCAACATCACCTCCCATTCCTCTTAAATTCACAGACTAATTTCCATGCATGACCTGGTATGTTTATGCCTCTATGCATTTGAACCTGTGAGCTTTGTGCTTGTATGCTTTCTCCTTTTCCTCCAGCACTGTCATCCACCACTCAGCTCAGGCATCGCTGCTTTAGGAGACATTGCCATTTGCCCCCACTCTGCACACCCTCAAAGGATTACCTCTCTTAGTTACTACCAAAGCAGCCCTTATTCCCTATACCCAGCAGAGTGGCTGGCATATGGTTAGTGTGACCAAAGAATTTGTGGTCCACACTGAGACACTTTTGAGAGTAGAAGATGTTAATAATTACGTCAAGACAACCAAGAGTGTTACAGAGTAGCCAGAATATACTGTCACTCTATATTCGTAATACATGCTCGTTTCATGATCATTGAATGTATAAATAAACAAATACCCACATGGTATCTGAAAATTTGAAGTGGTTTCATAAATAGGGTGTGCATATCACAGGAAGTGCACAATATGAGCCAGTGAAGGAAAATAAGAAGCATTAGAAATCTATCTCCATATAATTTCTCCTAAATTATATTCTGTATGTTTTGTTATTGGGTCATTCAGCTTTTGCCACAATGATGTTGAGTAACAAATCACCCTCAAACTTTGTGGCTTAAAACAACCACCATTTATTCTCATTTTCTTGTTTGTGAGATGGCTGATTTAGTATAGGCTTGGCTGGACTTGGTACCAAGCTGCAGGCTGAGTCTAAGTCTGTTCCATGTATCTCTATTTCTCCTTGGACCTGCTGGATAACTGAACCATGTTCTTCTTATGGCAGTGGCAGACATGTTAGAGGGTTAGCTCAAACTCAAGCCTCTGCTTGCATCACATCTACTAACATCCCATTGGCCAAAGCAAGTCAGAATTCCACGCCTAAAATTAAGGGGTGAGTAGGTACTCTCTGGCTACAGTGAGGTCAAGGCAAGGATGTAAGGATGTGAATATACAATACTATTACAGGGTAGCAAAGAATTGGAACCAATAATTCAACTTACTGTATTATGTGTACATAATATTAATATAGTATTATACATACATATAACATATATAAAATTTATGTGTGTGTATATATCTAATGAGGGAACTTGAAATGTTTTATGGAGGAGGTGTGCAATCAACAAAATTTGGAAACAACACCTTATTGTTACAGTATCATAAATAGGATGAGGATAGAGTCCTCAGAAGTCATGGATTGATTCTCTCAGGAATCATAAATACCCATTTTTTGACATTGGCAAATGTGACATAGTGCATGGCATCCAGCATCATGTCACTGTCCCAAAGAACTTCAGAGTCATGTGATGTAGACACCTCAGACTCTGAGATTCAGGAGAGACAGGTTTGAATCCTGGTCTACTGCTTATGAGCCATATACTCTTGGCTCTATCTCTGAATGCATTAGGGGCTCAGTTTCTTCATCTGTGTTAAAGAGGTTGGTTATATTACCTGCCCTATCTACTTTATAAGGTTATTATAAAGATACAATTATGAGAAAACACTTTAGAGGGTATAAGTTATCTTAGGCTGAGTTCCCCAAAAAGTAGACTCTGAGACGGGACTGAAGTTTAAGTTGTTTATATGGGAAGTGATCCAGGAAACACTTATAGGGGTGGAGAAGTGAGAAGGAAAGGAAGGCAGAAAATAAAGGGTGATTTCTTGAGCAGGTTATGCTATAGGCAACTGGGGCTCAGTCCCTCTAAGTCCCCTGGGAGATTCTGGGTAGCACATGTTAAAGTTGTCCCACCAAAGGGGTGAGCAAGCTGGAGTATTTATGCACCAACTTCCTGTCTGACATTGGTTGAAGGTCGTTTCTTCTGCTTATCTTAATAGTCCTGAAATTGGGGGGAAGATGGTGGCGAGATAGGGAGGAGAGGAGTCTACTTCCTCCTGCCAGCTGGTGAAACACCTAGCCAATTTTCTGAGGAGCAGAGCGAACACCCAACGGTATTCCAGCATATAAGAAGACTGGCGACCAAGGTTATAGGGGAAATTCAATGATTGGATGGTAAGAGAGTGCTTTGGAACGAGAAGGTCCCCCGGGACCAGAGTGGGGAGGAGGGAGCAGGGAGCAGGGAGGACTGCAGCCCCAGACCTGGCGGCTGCCAGGTCTGCTGCAAAATTCTTGGGAGAGAACCAGGTTGGGATGTGTGAGAGACCAGATGCTTATTAGGTCTGGCGGGCGCAAATAGAAAGAATTTTTCAAAAAAAAATAGGCACTCCCCGGCTGTTTGGAGAGGCCCCACACCCAACAGCCCTGGGATCAGTGCGCACCCAGACTGCCAAATCTCCAGAAGCATGGGGATGAGTCCACAAATGGCCCTTGGGGGCTGGCCCTCCCATCAGGGGTGAACTGAAGACTGAATGAACCCGGTGACCCATAACTGGTCCCTGCTAACTCCAGAAGAACCAGGAGCAATCTGCAACCAGTGGCCGCAGGGCCAGTTGCGGCTTCCGCAGCCAATCCAGGTGAATCGGGGACTGTGGGCACCCGGTGACTCGTGGCCCACTTGTACACACTTCAAAAAACCAGGGTCGGTGCACAACCAGGCCTTCCGGCCTGCAGTGCACCGGCGCCAAATCCGGGGACAAAAGCGGGCAGTAAGCACAGGTACTTGGAGCTCACGCCCTGACCACTGGGACAAAGCGCTGGCCGTACAACCCCTGCACACAGAAACCTGCAGGGTCGACTGGCTCTATAAAGAAAGGCAGAGGAGCCCCATTGAGGGGAGCCGCAGTGCTCACAAACTCTTGACTCAGTGTGGGGGCAAAACAAACCACCTAGAAGGGGTGCTGAGAGTTCATAGCATCTAAACCAGCAAGAAGGTGGTGGGGGAGTTGCCCCTAAGTGGTGCACCTCAAAAAGAGCACAACAGATCCAGTCTGGCCTCAGAAGCACACCTAGGAAAAGGGCTGGAGGCTGGACAACAGCGAAGAGTGCATCTCAGGAAGGGAGAAAAGCAAAACTAGTATCTTCCCAGCCTGACGTAGACAGGAAAACCAAAAGAACAGGCCTGGATGAACACTTTTAAAGCCAGCCAGCAGAAGTTTTTTTTTTTTTTTCTTTTTCTTTTTTGCCCCCACGCTTCTTCCTTTCTGTCCTTTTTTAAAATACTGTCTTCCTCCCTTTCTTTTAATATCCCTAGTCTTCTCCTCTTTTTATTTTTATTTTTTGTCTTAATTTATAAAAAATCAAATTTTTTCTTTTCTTTCAATTCGTTCTTCCTTTCTTCCCTTCTTTCTCTTTTTGTTTGTCCTTCCTTCCTTCCTCTCCTTGTATTATTCTTTCTCCCTTCCTTCACTCCCCCCCTTTTTTTGCCTTTTGCCTTCCCCTCTCTTCTTTACCCACAGGTGAGACATTAAAACCTGGAGTTGTGAAGAGACCAGAGTTGGACCAGACAGGGGTCGGTCCAAAAAACAGAGACAGTGACACAAATTTAGCTTTGCCACTCCAGAGAACTTGCATAGTGGGAGCAGTGAACACCAGTACACCAGCTGGAAGAGTAAATACATCAACAAAGGAACCACCAACACAAAACAACAGAAGAAGGTGAAGGAGGAAGTGGAACCCACACTAAACTCAATCCAGGACGAAACGAATAACACACCAATTGGAGGAGAAATTACCCACAACAAACAACTGAATAAGAGTAATTTAAGAAACAGAGGCTAGCAAGAAGAGTCTCACAAACAATAGGAAGACAAAGAAACAATCCCCAAGTGAAAGGAAAGGAGGAAGCCCAAGAAAGAATGATAAATGAAACAGAGAAAAGCTAACTATCAGATATTGAGTTCAAAGCATTGGTTATCAGGAAGTTCAATAAGTTGGATGAGCTCACAAAGAATTACCAGAAACTACAGGGAAACTACAACGAACTCACTGCAAACTATATCAACATGAAAAAGGAAATAGAAACTATCCACAAAGGCCAAGAGGAAATGAAGAATACAATATCTGAACTGAAGAATACAATAGAAGGAATCAAAAGCAGGCTCGATGAAGCAGAGGATCGGATCAGCGAGCTGGAGGATAAGGTAGAAAAAAAACACCCAAAAAAAAGCAAGAAAGGGAAAAGAGACACAGAAAGAATGAAGAAGTATTAAGGGAAATGCAGGAAAACATGAAACATAATAATATTCATGTAATAAGGAAACCAGAAGGAGAAGAAGAAGAGCTAGGGATAGAAAACCTGTTTGAAAAAGTAATGATGGAAAACTTCCCTAATCTGATGAGCGAAAAAGTCACACAAATCTAGGAAACACAGAGAGTTCGAATCAAAAGAAACCCAAACAGGCCCACTGCAAGACACATCATCATTAAAATGACAAAATTCCAAGACAAAGAGAGAATCTTAAAGGCAGCAAGGCAGAAACAGGAAGTAACATACAAGGGAGCCCCAATAAAGTTAGCAGCTGACTTCTCAATGGAAATGCTCCAAGCCAGAAGAGAATGGCAAGAAATATTCCAAGTAATGAGAACCAGAGGCCTGCAACCAAGGCTACTGTACCCAGCAAGGCTCTCAATCAAAATAGATGGCCAAATAAGGAGCTTCCCAGACAAAAGAAGTCTAAAAGAATACACCTCCACCGAACCAGCTCTGCAAGAGATGCTAAAGGGACTGCTTTAAAGAGAGAAAGGAAGAGAGAGAGAGAGAGAGAGAGAGAGAGAGAGAGAGAGAGAGAGAGAGGAACACAGGTACAAAAAAAATGGCAATGAATAAGTACCTATCAATAATAACCTTAAATGTAAATGGATTAAATGCTCCAATCAAAAGACATAGACTAGCTGAAAGGATAAGAAAGCATGACCTACACATATGCTACCTACAAGAGACCTACCTCAGGACAAAAGACCTACACAGAATAAAAGTGAGGGGCTGGGGACAAGTTTTCCAAGCAAATGGACAGGATAAAAGAGCCGGGGTAGCAACACTCATATCAGACAAAATAGACTTCAAAAAAAGGGCCATAAAGAGAGACCCAGAAGGACAGTTCATAATACTCAAGGGAAGAATTGACCAAGAAGACATAAACATTGTAAATATATATGCACCCAACACAGGAGCACCCAAATACATAAAGAAAATCTTGGAGGACTTCAAGAAGGACATTGATAGCAACACAATTATAGTAGGGGACTTCAACACCCCACTGTCAAAAATGGACAGATCTTCCAAACAAAATACCAATAAAGATATTGTGGCATGGAACAATACTCTAGATGAAATGGACTTAACTGATATATATATAGAGCCTTTCATCCCAAAGAAGCTAAATACACATTCTTTTCAAATATACATGGAGCATTTTCAAAGATAGATTATATGATAGGACACAAAACAAGCCTCAACAAATTCAAGAAAATTGAAATCATATCAAGTATTTTCTCTGACCACAGGGACTGAAATTAGAAACCAACCCAAAGGAAAAACCCCCAAACACTCAAAATCATGGAGATTGAATAGCATGCTATTAAACAATGAATGGGTCAAGGATGATATTAGGGAAGAAATCAAAAAGTTTCTCGAAATAAATGAAAATGAACTCACAACAACCCCAAACTTTCAGGGCACAGCAAAGGCAGTCCTGAGAGGGAAGTTCATAGCGATACAGGCCTACCTAAAAAAAATAGAAACATTTTTAACAAACAACCTAACTCTATGCCTGCAAGAATTCGAGGAACAACAACAAAGAAAGCCCAGGGCAAAAAGAAGGAAGGAAATAACCAAGATCAGAGCGGAATTAAATGACATAGAGACTAAAAGCACAATTCTAAGGATCAATGAATCCAGGAGCTGGTACTTTGAAAACATAAACAAAATGGACAAGCCTTTAAGCAGGCTCATTAAGAAAAAAAGAGAGAGGACCCAAATAAACTCAATCAGAAATGAAAGAGGAGATATTACAACTGACGCCACAGAAATACAAACGATTGTAAGACACTACTATGAAGAACTGTATGCTAAGAAATATGAAAACCTAGGAAAAATGGACAAATTTCTAGGAAAATACAATCTTCCAAAACTCAATAAAGAAGAAGCAGAAAGCCTGAACCAACAAATAACAGCAGATGAAATTGAAGCAGTAATCAAAACACTCCTGGCACACAGGAGAGGGGAAAGATGGCGGCGGAGAAGGAAGAAGCGTGATCGCTTTCCTCTGGCCCACTGGCGGGATATCTGGCCGATTTTCCGAGGAGCAGAGCGATCACCCAGCTGTATTCCGGTGTGGGGGAAGATTGGAAACCAGGACTGCACATAAAACTGAAAGATCAACCGGTACCCGACCGGGCGCCCAGGCCTGCGGCCTGCAAGCTCCGATTCCAGAGACAAAAGCGATCGGTGAATGCAGGGGCAAGGAGCTCACACCTGGAGGGCCTGAGACACAACCCAGACCTGCGGTGCTGAGTCCCTCCGTGCGGGAGAAACAGAGGAGGTACACTGAGCCCCACTGACGGGAGACACAGACCCCATAAACTCTGACTCAGGGTGGAGGTCAGGTGACCCAGAAGAGGTGCTGCAAACACCCGGCAACTCCGCTGGTGGCGGAACGGCAGCGAAGAGTGCAGCCCAGGAAGACAGATCTCCCAGCCTGACGCTGTTGAAGCCAGCCAACAAAAGTCTTTTTTTTTTTTTTAATTTCTCTCGTTTTCTCTTTGTTTCTTTGGTTGTTTTTCCCCACCCTCCTTCCTATCTGTCCTTCTATATTTTTTTTAACTCCTTCTACGTTCCCTTCATTTGGTATTCCTAGTTTTCTCTTCCTTTTATTTCCTATTTTTTATTATTTTTTTATTTTAGGTTATCTTCAAATTATTTTCTTCTTTATCTATCTTTTTCCTTCTCTTTTGCTTTCTTTTCCTTCTTTATCTCCCTTCCCCTCGCTTCTTTATCAACAGGTGAGACATTAAAACCTGGAATTGTGAAGAGAATAGAATGGGACCCAGACAAGAGTCAGCCTAAAAAACAGAGAGTGACACAAAATTAACTTTGCTGCTTCAGAGAACTTCACAGATCAGTTTAAGAACCAGAGGTTAGCAAGAAGAATCCCACAAACAATGGGAAGACAAAGAAACAATCCCCAAATGAAAGGAAAGGAGGAAGCCCCAGAAAGAATGATAAATGAAACAGAGGCAAGCCAACTATCAGACATTGAGTTC
>PVJI01022744.1:0-24889 GCA_004026765.1 Micronycteris hirsuta
CATTATACAGTTTGAATTGAGTGTGTCGGGGGAAGCAGGTCTTTCCTTCTGGTAATTCAAATGTAAAAGGAAATCCTGGGTTTATAGAAAAATCTTCTTATGGAAGAAATGTCATTGAAAAGTAACTAAATAGCATATTTGATTTAGTTTTATTTTGACTAAGGAAACCTCAGTTCCAACACAGCTTTGTCTGGTGCAGGAGGCAAACGAGAAAGACTGAAAAACAGCGCTGGCTACAGTTACCTGCGAGTTTTCTTACTGCCCTGGAAAGAGCTAACTCGCTGATAATTTAGTCCTCAAAAATGGGCTATTCTCTGAATCAGGGTGATAATTTGATGGCCACGGTTTGCTTGGTCCAGGGTATGAGAAAATGTCACCATCTGGAGGAAACAGGCACTGGGAACTCCTTCACAGTGGTGACAAGCGGAAGTGACGCAATCGCAATGAGAGTTCAAAAAATGCTGGTTCGTGCCTGCAGGTCTCACTGTCATCCCAGTTGTCCTAATTAAGTTTTCAAGCTTGGCCTGGTAGCAACGTGCTTTAAAGACACACATTGTTATTTTAGAGTCAGGCCGACATTGGGCAGCTTATTGCTCAGTCTTACTGTTTTCATGAGTAGAGTGAGCTTGGGCTTTATTTGTAGAGATCCGTGTACTTTCAGCCCTTTCTCCTTCGGCAGCTGGCCGGCCTTGGCCCCCATTGCCAACATCTGCATGGAGATCGCAGGGTTCAGATGCTCACCAAGACGAGGGGTGGGAGCTGGCAGTTCTTGCCAGGACCCCTGGCAGTGTGGTTGGGAATAAAATACCCAAACCTGTTTGCCACTGCCCTGGGCAGAAGGGCATCACTCCAAGCAAAGACTGATTTTTGTAGTGAATGTGCACTAAGAAATGAAAAAAGGTTCTTTAAGCAAGTAAATTATCTTAACAAGGGGACCAATAAGACACAACGTCACCCCAATGTGAGTCGGGTCTGTGGCCATCCCACACACGGTATATTCCACAAGAGAATCCTGACAGAGCTGTTATCCACACATGCAAACATGTGATCAGTGAGAGCTTCTCACCGGAACACACAGAACGGCCAGCTCTTGCTTTGACCATGGGAGAATCTATGATTTAGTGATTTCCAAAGGAGTATAAGAGAAACTCTTATTTTTTTGAGGAGCAAAACTTCCTATTTCAAAGTTGCCTTTCAATTCAAACCATTTAGAGTTAATGTCCTTAAGATTTTGCCATGTGAATAAATACTCTTGACTGGCAATTTGGGCTTCTACATACATTTTCCCGTTTAAATGAGTAAGATAGAAATCTTCTACTCAATTAAGTTTTCCTTACCAAACAAAACAAAATGGAACGAGCAAAAAAAAAAAAAAATACATTCTGGGTAAAATTTGCTTTAAGATTTGAACTTTTCCAAGGCGAATAAGTATTCAGTCACCACCAGTTCAGGCTTCTGTAACTTCGATAAAATCTTATGTGGTCCAGGATTCCAAAAGCTGGCATGGTGAGGCGTTTCTCTCCTTGGTGGTTTTACAGAGTAATGCCACATCCCAGTCGACTGGATTTGCAGAATATGGTCAATAAGTCCCTGTTTGCTAGTGATTTCTTGGTATCCTCACAAAATCATTTAATTTTGCAGTTTCTTAGATTTGCCATGTTATAAAAAAAGAGGTAATTGTAAACCTAAAATAACTACTTTTAGAAATGAGTACGATTCAGCCATGCTAAACACAATTGCTCATTATTATTATTTTTAAAAAAATTCTTAGATTATCTTGAAGTAGTTTGGAAGAGAACGATCACCTGAACAGCACACACCCAAAAGGAGAGGAAGACACCTGGGTGCCTTGTGAAGGTGCTGCAATAGCTGAAAAAACTATGAAGCTCATAGCAGACGTCACGCAAGTGCACTGGTTAGCGAGGGAGAGGATCTGTGCCCAAATAGTCCAGTTTTTACTGGAATTTCACACCGTGAATGTTCTTACCTAAGTTAAGGCTACTTCTCTGGGAATAAAAGATTTTGATCCGTTTAATTCCTTTTGGATGGTTATTGTACATATTTTTACATAATTTAAAAAAGTGAAACTAGGGCCAGTGTGAATGGTTTTAAATCTGGCGGAAGTGGGTATTGGAGGAACGAACAGGAGGCAGAGGCTCGTGAAGAGCAGGAAGGGTAGGGGCCTCCGTTGGGGTCCTGAGGACCCAGGAACCTCACAGAACACTGACTCTGGAGAAGGGGGTAACCAAAGAGGAGGGGGCCCTGGGGAGGAAGCTGGTCACGGCCATGGACCCAGCAAAGGGGAGGTTTCCCATAGCATTGGGACCACCGAGACATAACATGGTACTGGAGCATTTCAAGAACTGACCAAAAGCGTATTGTAGTTTAATTTCCGTTCATGGAGTAAGAAAGTCTTTGTTGTTTTAGATGTAGATGAGAGATTTCCATGAGAAGGGTGGAAGGTTTTTTTTTGGAGGTAGGAGAGTTCTCTGAAAAATAAATTTGAGGAAAACAGATAATCTATTGATGAAGGAAAACAAACGATGGCATTTGTCATTACCGCAAAGAATGGGAGAAGAGATGTATTGGGAGGTTGGTATCCTTTGCTTCTAATAATACTTAAGTTAGAAAAAAGAAAGGAGGCGGTAACTTCCTAGTCTGAGCCATTTACCAGATCAGTTATTAAAGGAGAGTGGAGGTGAAGCTCTGGAACTGGCGGAGGACCTGCTGGGAGAAACCACATATTAACCATGCCTCATTTGCATGATGTCCCATTTTAACCATACCTTTGGCTCTCAGATATTCAATTCTAGTGATGATTAAATTTTCCAGCAGGGGGTGCTATCCCCTTAAGTTTCCTTTCCTAGACCAAAGGTCTCAAAGGCTTTCTGTCTCTCCAGACAGACAAAGACTAATTTTAAGTTCTCAAGTCATCGAGCTCTCCAGGCGTGACACTGTCTGGATTGGGTATTGTCCCAATGAGATGGGAGCACTAGCTGCATCCCCACCTGCTCTGTTTTGTGCTCTGTTTTGTGCCCCAGGCAACTGGTTCTCAAACGTCTGCCTTTGGCCACAAGAGGACAGGAGAAGATCATGTGAATAGGTTAGTAGAAATCCAACACTGAATGGAAAGCCATCTCAGTATATGCTGTCTACTAATGGAAAGTCAACACATTTGTTTCCTTTAGATCAAAATGATTAGGTTTTTATTATGTTTACAAATTTTAAATGCTGTTTAGGGAAGATGGTCTTCAAACTTTAACTCATCAATCATATTTTATCTTCAGACTGCAAAGCATATTTACTTTACCTATGTCTTGTATCCTATGTCAGTCTTATAACCTAGTCAGTTAACCTATTAATTGGCACCTAATTTTTTCAAACCCTTTCAGTTTGCCTCATATTCATTCCTGTGTAAGTTCTTCAAGTGCATCAGTCCTCTTGCTGCAGGGATCTCCTGAGGAGACAGTCTGTTTGCTCTGGCCTGTCCAGGCAGCGGTCCCTGTGAGAGCTGAGACTTGCAGGAAAGACCCCGGCCACTGTAGTCTTGAGCTTGCTCGAGGTGACCACTCACACTAGGGACACAGCTGCCATGGCCCCCTTTGCTGTCCTGCCCAGGCACTGACTCATAACCCTATAAGCTCAGCAGATCCTCCCGGCCCAAATAAAAATGGAGGTTTGGATGCCTGTTGCTACAAAAGCCAAACTCATGATGCAGAAGCTGGTGCAAAAGGAAGGAGGTTTTATTAAGTTGTTGCATGACCTGGGAGAATGGTGGACTCCTGTCTCAAAAACCATCTCCTCTTTCTGCCATGGAAAAAACCCAATCGTCCTCAGCAAGGCCAAGGCAAAAGTCAGTGTCCAGAGTTCCTGCTCCATTTTAAAGTCCAGTCCTTTGGAGTCTGCAGGTGGCTGCTAAATGGTCTTAGTCTCCATTCAGGTGGCTTAGCTTGCTCCTGGCTGCTGTCCATTTCAGCCCTCTAGGGCCACAGAGTCGTGTGCTCCTGGGTGAGAGAGCACACGATCGCATGGGCAAGGGCATCACCAGGTGGAAAAGAGCGAGAGCTTCTTTGTTCCTCTGGAAGTATGTTAGCTTTGGCTTGGGATGGACCAGGTGCTTTCTCAAAATAACCAATCAACTTCCCAAACTTTTGTGCACTTTGGGTGGGTCCACCTCCCAGCCAATCCCTTCTTTCCTCAGGTTAGACTGACAGGCCTCTTTGGTCCAGAACCTCCCCCTGCACCATATTGACTTCTATGAAACATGTGTCTGTCTTCCCCTGGTCCCACCCCAAATTTGGTATAAGGGGAAGTGCTTTTTTTTCTATCCAATTATCTTGCTAGCTTTTCATTTACTCTCTAAAAACCTTCCCCTGCTGCCATCTTGGATGATGAGTCCACAGTGTTCTAATTGTTTTATGATAACAGTTGGGCTGTGACCCAAGCTCCAAAGCCAGAACAACAGAATGGACCAGAACTAGCTGGGCTTCTAGAGTTCAAACTTCCAAATTAGAACCACCCAATCTCCACCCCCAGACCTTCCACTGGACCTGGAATGTGATTCAAGCTTAGTTTACTCTTCAAAACCCTCTAGGTTAAAATATAGTGGATGAAGGCTCAGAAGAGCCCAACTCCAGTCCCTGTGGCTTACATCGAGCTCCACGCCAGGCCTCACTCATGAAGAAGCCTTTGCATGTTAGAATCTCTCTAGGAGTCTAAACAAAACCTTCTTAGCTTTTCTCCTTATTTATTATTTTCCTCCAAAGCCATTTTTGCTCTCTCCGTTTGCTTCTTTCTGTTCTGCCAGCCTTTCCTTCATTTTGGCTATAATAAAATATTCAAGAGACCCTTGACGTACTAAAACAGTAATTCTCAGCCCTAGATAGAGGTTAGACTCTAGGATACTTTTGAAAATACAGAGCTCTATACCGTTCTCCCAGCAGACTTACTGGATTAGACATCAGTATTTGTAGACAGCTCACCAGGCCTTTCTGGTGCACAGCCAGGGTTGAGAACTATGAAGGGAAGGAATAGCTTCAAGAGGAATGTAATCCTTGGAAAAGGGAGGCTTAAAAAGTAAGTCAATATAATAAAGGAAAGGTAATTCCACCAAGGAGAGGAAATCTAGTAAAAGGGGGAATTGATCCTTTTCTTCCCACTGATAAAAACTGACAGAGATATATCTTTTTCTTTGATATTTTTCTGTTTGATGTTTTTCTTCCTTGTTTTCCTCTCCTTCTCCTAGATGGAGAAGAGGGATGAATGAACATCAGGTTGAAGAAGACTGGGCTGGAAAGAGCTAGGGAGACTCACAAGAGAACCTGAGGATTGCAGCCATCGTAGCTAGTCCTGACATCCCAGCGTGGCCCCTGGCCACCCAGCGGGTGGCACAGGGAAGGCTTTCGGCAGCACAGCATCTGTTCTCAGGGCCCTGGCAAGTATTGCCAAGTCATGGATGTTCTCAGAAACTCTCACTCATTCTGTTATTACAAACTCCTTGGCCTTAAAATCTGCCCTTTCCTGAAGTCCCCTCCTTTCAAAATGATCCCTTCCTTCTGCTACTTCCCAAAGAAAAACTGACTCATTGAGACCTAATTACTGCCAAGACATAAGAACCTTAGTTTAACAGTAGGTCAATAGTTATCTTTATCATCTAGGAGGTGCCATGGATGTTGTTGGACACACATGTCCCCACGCTTCAGCATCCTGCTTAACTAGAGCGGCGCTGCTGCAGAAATGGCGAGAGGAAAGATTTAGGGAGTAAGTATCAGTGATGAATTAGATGTAAGGTATGAGAAATAGGTAGATGTCAGGAGTAACTCCTGGATTTCTGACTTACATAACTGGAATAAATTAGTCCGTATTTTAGGGAAAAGTGCAATGTAATATATCTTAATCAGCCTTTATTACTCCTAAGCACCACAGGAGTTACAAAGATGAGTAAGACTATGACTCAAGTCTAGAAAGTTCACCATATCCTAAAAAGGACATTTGGAAGGCTTTAGCAAGTATTCCTGTCCATGTATATATTCTATAAATTAAACAGTTAACAGAACGCTCTAATTTTGGATAGTTGTAAGTCAAAAGTGGGTAGAGACAGAATTAAGTTTTAGAATATGTGTAAGACACTTGCATTGGTGATTGACCTTGGATGAGTAAGTGTTCCAAGCAAAATCACACACCAAATACAAATGCCCAAAGCAAACTTGACTAATCGGGTGGAATGTTCAGTATTACGGAAGTTTGTTTTCACTTAGACGTAAAACTGCTAAAACCCCATGTGCTGTTGGGAGGGCTAGATTTAGTTCTAACTATGCCCAGCAGACAAAATTCTGTCCAACCTTGACTTTATGAGGGAGGGGCTGGTGAAGTCACGGACACGTTCTTACTGTGGGCTAAGGTCGCAACTTCCCATGCATCTCATGGAGCACGGCAAGGCCACTTGATCTGTCCACTGAGACCCAGCTGCTTTGATACCCCTGAGACTGAGCCTGAGTGAAGCCAGTTCCTATTTGCTTTAATAGACTTCAGGACCTTACCTGTGCCCCTGCAGAAGAAGAGCCATGTTTTAACACATCTTGAGGCTCATGGCTTTCTGATTGTCCAACTCACTTCCTTTCCATTCTGAATGATACTGAATTCTTTATACTGCTTATGCAAAGATGAAAGGCTAGATATTTTTTCATCCAAAGCCTTTGATATTACAGCTACTATTACAGTGAATGCGATAACTTGTCATTTAATTCCTTTGAGTGTCAGTGTTCTCGTCTGTAAAATGAAGGAGTATTACCTAATGTCCCTACCAGTAATTCTGGGATCTGTGCTTTCTACCTACCTCTTAGTTACTCTAAACTCTGTCTCTAGAATATACAGCCTTGAGTTATTAAAAATTGTTTAATTATCACCTAACAATTTATGTTAAAATGTACTTTCATAAAATCACAGAGTAGTTAGAAAGTTAGAGTGCTATGAATACTAGGTATAACATCAATTTATTGCCTTATTGTACCCCCAAATTGATCAAAAATAGTCAAATCGAATGTATTTTAACATACGTATTTTCTAGGTCTCTGTATAGACCCACTAAATCAGAATCTCCAGAAAAACTGTAGGCATCCACATTCTTCCTCTGGCTAAGTACATGAAATACTCATTCTATAAAACTCTATCTTACTGTAAGTTGGTAGGAAGCTTGGAAATCTCAGTAGCGTTTATCTCTAAACTCCATCATTATTTCTGTGTCTGGTTTTGTTCCCGTGTCACATCCTATTCTGAAATCTTCTCTCCCTTTATCTTCAAGTCCTACCCATCAGTCTTAATTTTATTTAAGTCTTATCTCCTGGCTAGATCATAGCTCATAACTATGTGCCAGCTTTGGGTTAGGTATCACTTCAGGCAATCATCATGGTGACCTTTATATAGCTGAGGACTCAGAGGCTTAGAGACATGAGACAGCTGGCCTAACCATCACTCTGCCAGTGACAGACATGAGTCTGAACATGCTGTTTCAACCAGGTGACATTTATCTGTCACTGTCTACGTAGACCACTTTCCTTGCTCACTGCACAGCACAGCCCCGAGCTTCTCCCTCATCAGAACATTCAGTCTGAACCCCACAAATGGGCACTTATTCATAGGTTTTGCTGCCCTTTCCCGTGTGTCTGCTATTTGCTCAAGTAGACCTCAAATCTAGCAAAGTCAAGGGCCATTTTCTATAGGCCCACTAAGCAGGCTCAACTAATACTTGCCAGTTGATTATGGCAAATGTGTGTGAATCAAGAAATGTACAAGATCAGCCCTGGCTGGTGTGGCGCAGTGGATTGAGCATGGGCTGGGAACCAAGCGGGCCCGGTTCTATTCCCAGTCAGGGCACATGCCTGGGTTGTGAGTCGGGTCCCCGTGAGGGCCATGTGAGAGGCAACCATACATTGCTGTTTCTCTTCCTCTCTTTCTCCCTCCCTTCCCTTCTCTCTAAAAAATAAATAAAAATTAAATCTTTAAAAAAAAAAAAAAGAAATGTACAAGATCATTTCTGTGTTCACAGAGCAATGAAAAATAGCAACAATAAAAAATCTTCAATGCAGCTGCAGTCTTTGTTCTAGAAATACATTTTTTTAAAACATATAGATCTCGCAACTGAAAGAGAACCATTTATTTCCCAAAGGCCATATTCACATTTGCAGAAAAGTTGTTCCATTCCCCTGGGATTACTATTCTCCATGGGATTGTGCTGACCCAGAAAATATGAAAATTTTGCTCTCATAAAATCTTTTCTGACTTAAATCAATTCCCGATGAGGAGAGCAATAGAAGCCCCCTTATAGAATTTACGCCCTGAAATGGAATACCCTTAATTTTTTAAAATAAATTGGGTGGGTGGATTTGCTGATGCAGTCACAAGTTTGAATTGGGTCATTTTATAAAATGGGTGAAGTAAAAGGTGTTTTCCTTTGTCTTAGGAAAAAATTTTTTTTCAGTTATTAGTACTCATATTTGCTTCAGAGTATTGCTGGCTTCAACATTAGTAAGTAAAGGTAAGTCTAGAGAAACATTTTTAGATGGCTCTGACCAGAAGTAAATTCTGTTAGAAGGTATTAAAATTCTCTAAGTGGAAATTAAAGACATTTGCCAGAGTATATGTGTGAGAGACCACTGCTAATGCTAAAATATGATCATCGTAATTGTCTGCTTTTGTCTTCTCCCAATTTTTTGTCTTCTTCTAATTTTTTTCTGTATAAACAAAGATTTTGGAAGAAAATTATAATGTATATTATCCATTCCCACCCCCCCCCCACCACAAGCATCTCAAGCATTTAAAATCATTCAGGAAACTTCCGGTTATCCTTTGAGTAATTCCTAAGTCAATTGGGAAAACTAATTTTATATGATTAAAATAATTAGCAACTGGTGAGTTTCTTTGAATTATGACAAATTGACAAAATATCAATTCCTCCAAGGGTAAAATTGGATTTTGAACTAATGTGGGATTTAAATATTATTAATTTAATTGTAAAGAGTTACAATTTTTAACTGTGAAATTAACAGTTTTATAATTTATTACTCATTAGTATCAGTAAACATATAGAAAGGAAAATAGCTTAGATTTCTTAAATTCTTATAGATCTTTGGTTTGGGGTTAATTAATTAATTAATTAAATGATTTTATTTATTTATTTTTAGAGAGAAGGGAAGGGAGGGAGAAAGAGAAGAAGAGAAACATCAATGTGTGGTTGCCTCTCACGTGCCTCCCACTGGGGACCTGGCCCACAACCCAGGCATGTGCCCTGACTGGGAATTGAACCAGCGGCCCTTTGGTTCGCAGCCCATGCTCAATCCATTGAGTTACACCAGCCAGGGCTGGTTTGGGGTTTAGAGATAATACAAAGTTGTATATTTATTGTAAAGATGTTACTTCAAATATAATTTAGGAAACTTTTCTTGTCTCTGTAGAATGGATGGAATACACTTAGTTAGATCCCATTAATTTTTCAAAATGTTGTTTGGAAATTACATTTAATTTCCGTGAAGCCCCATCACTTTGGTCCTGAACTTTCATCCTGTTGACACTGCCTATTGCCAAATGCTCCTTTGTGGGGTGCCACGATAGGGATGGAAACTCAAGGACAGGCTCTGGTCCTTATTTGCTTTTGCAGTGCTTTGCAGTTATCACTTATGCTTATTCTTTGAGTGCCTGCTATATACAGGGAATGGCTCATGTTAGAGGCTCCAAAATATTTTGAAATGATGAGCTTACAGAGAATTATCAGAGGTGCCCCAAATTTTAATTCCATACATACTCTATTTGATATAATAGGCAATGAAAAATTATCTTTGTTGGTTGGCCCTGAGTATGTGTGGGAGTAGTCACACTAGCAGGAGACACACTTATTCTCAAGATAAAACTTTCCTTTCCTTCCGATACTCCTGGGAAATACCCTGGGGCCAGCACAAGTCTGAGCAAAAGGGAACAAAACCCCCTGGTTACCTTTCTGGTCAGGGTGGAATCTAAAGCTTGGTACTCACTTTATCCACCTGACTCAGAGCTAAGTGTGTTTTTATTGTTTTCAAAAATCATCCAAAGGACCATTGTATTACTATTAAGAGTAGCCGAAAGTATAAGCAACATCTTTAAAGGCAATTCAAAAATATAGTTTCCAAAAGTACTTCTGGTATGGCTGAGCACATGTTTGGGATGAAGACTTCTTTGAAAAAGACCCTGCCCACTTGGTATGTTTGTTTTTGAAATGAGTCATTATTTTATAATCATACCCTTGCATTTAATTTACTTTTATATCACTTCCCAATTGAGATCCACTTCTGTGAATAGCTTTGGGAACATTGTTTGAGTTTTAAAAGCATCACATGGTACCAACATTCTATGCTCTGCAATGTGAAACACGGACTTTAGCTTCTCTTTCTTTCAAAGTCAAGTTCTCTAGGTAGTCTACAATCCTCAGAAAAGTGAGCACTTGATAAGTGTCTGAAAGATGCCTTAATATGTCAAAATTAAGCTTGACAAACTAGAACTGAGACACATCACTGAATTTAATTACTTCAAGGGCTCTTAGAGATCATCTAGCCACAATTCAGATTTCTAGATGTAAAATATCGATGCCTAAAAACTTACATGACTCTAATAAGACCACAAAAGTAATTTTCAGTCCTCAGAACACCCTATGCTTCAACCCAATAGCAGAAAATCATTCTACCATATGAACTGTGCCAACACTGTTCACTATCCCGAGTGCCCGTCACTGGAATAATATTTGACAGTACGCACTTATGAACACTTCTGTATCTCTTTAGCCATCTCCTTATATGTAATTTCTCATTCTTTACAAAAATTAATATATTTTACATTTAAAAATCTATAGATGACTTGATTCTGTGCAGTGTGTATCCTGACTGTGTATTTCTGGCATTGCCTGTTTTATTAGTCAATTCAAAAGTTGCCTTTTGTATAATATTGTATTTTGCTGTGTATAATGTGTACCCACATTTTTGGCCCAAACTTTCAGGGACAAAAAATCTCTTGTTTTAATTTTTTAATTCCATTTTTTATTTATTTATATTTATAAACAAAACCAATTCTCATACTCCAGGGTATTATTTTGCATATGGGTATTGTTATTGCTTTCTAGAGTTATACTTTTAATGCATAAGCATAAAAAAAAGAATCAAAAATATTTATGTAGATACAAAATTAGTACTACCTATGTATAATGTGCATCCTTATTTTTCCCTCAAAAATTTGGTCAAAAAAGCACACATTATACATGGCAAAATATGGGTATATAGAGTGAGAATTTTGTTCAAGGGCTTTGTGTATGTGAAAGATTTTTTTTAGTGTCATCTCTTAAGCAAGATGAACTCCTTTTTTATACTTCATGTTTCAGAATGAGTGCCTCTTCGTTGGGGAAATCTTCCCTGATCTCTCAGGCCAGGTGGGTTGTACCTCCTAGGAAACGTATGCATCGGACCTCTGAAGAGTGAGGCACTCCTTAGCCTGGGTCAGAAGACCTTCCAGAAACTAAGAGCAGAGGTCAGTTCTTCTATGCATGTGCCTGAGAGTAGGATGCTCATGATTTCTAATGGAGAAAAGGAATTTCTGTACCACAGCAGGGGGAAGGGAATGAGTGCTGGACAAACAGAAGCATTGATAATAAAAAGAATATTAATAACTAATTTTTGTGAGTGCTCTATGTGGATTTACTAATTTAAGATGTCCACGAAACTGCTCCAAGAGTTGATGTTGACCGAATAGATGAATGAACACAAACTTTCATGCCTAAGGTTTGTGTTTCATGTTTATGACATATTGGTATTATTACGGTTATTACTATCATTAGCATTTTTGTTATTGTCGACTGCTAGGAACTTTGCAAACTACATTTCTGTACAGCTGTAAGTTGTTAAAGATTTTTACTGCCACTTAAAAAGAAACAATTTGAAAGGCTAACGTCCTTGTAATCATCTCTCATGCATTATGTATTTAAAGAACTTTGCACAAACCTTTGTTTGTGTCTTGCACTTTGCATGTCATTTCTGACTTTTATTTTCCTGATTTTAGCCCAATTATCTGCTATCTCCCTCTGTTCCCTTGGGTAAGCTAGCCAAATTTCTTTTTGTAATTTTAATTTGGGTATTTGCATAGTCAACTGAGCTTCTTTCCACTTCTTCCCTATTTATTTAATGTAAGGTAGCTTCTCACCCTCATCCTGACCCTTGGGGTTTCTCTGTTGTTTTTTTTTTGAGGAAACATTCAGCTTTACGAGATGACTTTTCTGTTTAAAATCAGGTCCAATGAGATTTTGCTATTTTACTAAGCCTACTAATCTCAGCTTTCATTTTGTTATTAATTTCCTTATTTTAATTTCACCCATATTTTCTTAAATATTCTGAACTACCTGTTTTTCCTCTGAGATTTAACTTTCTCCAAGGAAATTTAGCAATTTAAAAGTTCTTAAACTGACTGGGTTCTTGAAGTCCCTGAGACTATGCAAACGTCTGTGTGAGTGTGCGTGGACATGGTTTCCAGTAGAAACGGCAATGGCCATCCTCGGGGTTCAAGCCTGTGACTCATGAGCATTTCAGAGTTGTGGTCCTCTCAGCATAATTCTGCTGGTCACTGGAGAGCTGGCCTTTGGCTCCCCCACAAGAGGAAGGGCTACGGCCTTTCTTCATGATTGTGTCCTGACTTTTGTCTCAATTCTGTAGTATCTACGCTGGTGAAAATATCATAGAGGGGAGCTCAAACTGTTGGTGGCTTTCAAAAGCCAAGCATTTTCAGTCCCTTCCTGCATGCTGGCCAGGCTGCTAGCAGTCAGATACCTCCTCCTCTCTCATAATATACCCACGTCATAGGCATTTTTAGCCCTGGCAATGCCTCAGGGACTGGGGCAGACCCAGGAGGAATTCCCACAAAGTCTCTGTGTCATTGGGGTAAAACAGAGCTAACGTTTAAACACAACAGACTACTTGTACTAGTTTCTAGGATTAGAGGTGAGATGGAGGATATTTTACAATCCCAAGGGTTCTTAGGCAGACAAAGAAGGGGTTCAAGGGTAAGGAACAGGATATAATGGACCCTCAGCATTGAGATGTATGACCAGATTAACGTGTGAGATGCAGGAAGGACAGGGCCTGTGATTCTCCCCTATAATCTCAGCTTTCTTCTGAATTGTTATTGCAGGGACAGTGATCTGCTGATATGTACCTGTGTGTGTGTGTGTGTGTGTGTGTATGTATAGTGAGGTAGGTAGGGATGTGATCTATACATATACTGTTAGCTAGTGTGATTGGGAAGGGCATCAAATATAATTTAATCTTTATTGATTAAATACTATGGAAACATCTGCTTTAGAAAATGAGTCTTCTGCAATCTCAATCATGCAGATATAACCAGTGAATAGACTCCACTCTTAACAGCGTGGAGTCTATTCTTCCAGATTCTTTATGCAAATGTATTAAAATAAATGTAATGTGCGTGTGCTGGCCGCAACAAAAGTGGTACCAGCTGTAAGGCTGGTGGAGTCATATTGGACCTTGTTTCAGCTATGTTGGTACTTGAGTTATGACTAAGAAAGAATTCAGAGCCAAGACCTCAACTACAAGAGGCAGTTTATTTAGAAAGTCATGAAGGTAGAAGTGAGCTGTAGAAGAAATGGGCTCAAGAAACAAGTTACAGAGGCAAGAGAAGGTCTGTTAGCGCTTAGGAGAGAGGCAAGGGACACACGCTGTAGGAAGGGGTGGGGAAAGGCACAGGCATGCTCCATGGAGCACTGCACCAGGTCCTTTATTCTAAGGGTGTTTAAGGGCAGGGATTTTTAGGGGAGGTGCCAGGGAAGGATTTCAATAGCATATTCATCAGCTTTCCAGGTGTGTCCTTTCAGGGTCATGGTCTCCACTGATTGGTTGGTGCCAGGGCAGGGGGTCACTCGTCGTGAGGTCAGCCTTGGCATGGCTTATCTGGTTTTGCTGCTTTTCTGGGCCTAGAGATGAAACACCACTGAGGCCTAGATGTTATCACTAGGGGTTAATGCTTAAGGGAGTGGTCATGCAAGGACCCCTAGGGGACTCTCAGGAGGCTACTCCTCAATCCCTTGCTCTTTCTCCACAGGGGTCTACCACAGGACTAGCGACGTGCCAGGGGAGGAAGGTCAGGGGAGGGTCTGAACACCCTGACCAGCGATATGCTAGAGGAGGGAAGGTTATCCTGGGGGAGGTTCTTGTTTCCCCAGTTTTGCCTGTTGCTAGGTAACTGGGACTTTCTACCCTGGTGACATTCTGTACCTGGCCTACCATCCTGCTCTGCTCATGCCTATGGGAGTGTCTACCATACGTGTACCCACGCACACATATTTTATACAGCAATGTGCTACACATAATTCTGTTCTGTAGCTTGTTTATTCAGTACCATTATTTTAAAAATAAATCTTGAAAGCCGAATATATGAGTAGTGCCTGAAAATTGTACTGAAGAGCACTAGATCTGATTAGAGCTCTAAAGAAACATCAGGGAGAAATTTAAAAGGTACTAATGACTAAGTTTGGAACCACTCATTAAAATCAATTATTTCATTTTTTAAAAAGCAAAATGCAAGTATAGGATTAGAGATACCTGAATTTGATGATTGCAGCAGTCACTAGCTGAAAATGGATGGAACACGATGTTGCTTAGGAACTGGGTTACAGTTTCAAGGGGTTCTGTTTTTGTATTATTTTCAACTATTTAATAGGGTTCAAATTAAAGCAGAAATTATTAGGCAGGGTCGAGTCAATGTTAGATTAAAAACTGAAATTTTAACAGGCTTCACTGGACATGCTTAATATTTTGCTCTTTTTGCCCTTAAAATTGATCCCTCAAAACTGGTTATGATTACTAAAATATTCACATTCTATGATGTTAATCTAATAGGGGATTAAACTGGGGGCATCGAGGTCAAAGGCCGTGGCCACATGGGTAGTAGAAATGAAAGAACTGAACTCTCTACCTGCTGTCTCCCAGCCAGGCTCTCCTTTTGGTAAAACATTTATTATTTTGAAATAATTACAGACAAAAGAATGGCAAAAATATTACAGAGAGGGCCTATGTACCCATCAGCTAGCTTCTTTAAAAAGTAACTAACGTTGCCTGACTGGGCAGTTAGTTGGTGGAAGCGCTATCCCAACATGCCCAGGTTGTGCATCAATGACCGCATACAAAGAGACACCAGAGAGCTCTGTCTTCCTCCCCCACCCCCCCACAAGTGTGCACATGGAGGACAGACCACGAAGAGATCAAGCTGGAAGGTAAGCATCCGCAAGCCAGGGAGATCTCACCAGACACTCAGTCTGCTGGGACCTTGATCTTGGATTTTGGCCTCCAGAATTGGGAGAAATAACTGTTTAAGCCACTTGACCTGTGGAAATTTTTTATGTAGCTCAAGCAGACTAATGCACATGTAAACTCTTCAGCTCCGAAAGACTGCCATAATTCCTCAGGTGCTCAGCTCTCAGCCTCTCTCCACATGGAGATGCCATGCGGACACCCCTCACTTGGGAACTGCCACCCAGCTAGCGATTCCTGCATGGTGAAATCCAAGAAAGACCCCCCTCTTGCAGTCACCGGGCTCCACCTAAGGTCTGGTGTCTCTTGTGAGAGACTCATCTCTCTGCCATTAACTGTGGAAATGACCTCACCCTCCCAATGAATGGCCCCCTCCTCTAAAGTGGTCCAAGAAAATGAATCTTGAACTCTACAATCAACATGAGCTCTAGGCATTAAGGCTTGAATGCCTAAAAATAAAAGTGGAAGACCTGGTTTTCACATAGGACAATTCAGCTTCTGGTTTATTTGTTTAAACTAATTTGTTCTAAGTTAGCATAATTGCTGAAGTACGGACAAGCAGACTAGTAGATGGAGATACGCCTCATGTTTCAAAACACTGATGAAGCAGGCAATAAAGTTTGAGAAAATTTTGGAATGATTTATTCTCAAAACCAGTTTTAAATATGGTAGGTTGCTCTGGTATTTTCTCTGTTTTATGTCTTTGCATGTTTTCCTTATACTAGAATTAAAATAAAGCAAAATATTAAATAACACTAAAATAAAAATAAAAGTTTAAGCTAAAAAATTAAAAGAATAACACTTCTTAAAGACATTAAGGAGAGGAGACCAATAAAACTTATTGATATTATTACATACAACTTATTAAGTACTCATTTTGATATAGGTACCCTTACAAGCATTTTTTATGAGTATGCTTATTTCATCATATAATCAAGGAATCTTAAAAACAGGAGATGGTTAAGTAGGAATTTAAGGCATTCTAAGGTTTTGAGAAAAGTGGTGTTTCTGTGGCAAAGTAGGTAGCTGAAATGATGACATAGATATAAAAGAGAATCAGGGAAGAATCAAGTCTTGTAGAGCATTGGGAAAATAATGTATAATGATCTGAATAACTCTGAGAGATGCAGGATTTTTAAAAGAAAATGTGAATATACAGATAACTATTTTTTAGCTCTTTGGATACACTGGGCCAGAAGACAAGAAAGTTTTGAAATAGAAAATTTGGGAACTTTGATACATCTAGAAAAAACAACAACTCTTTTGGGAGATTAGGGAAAAAAGGGTTTTGAGGAACATCAGAAGTTTGAGGACATGTCCCTGAGACAGGGACACCTAACTGAGACAGTCTCACCCGGTAGGTCCCCCGGTTCTAACACAGCCTGGTGAGTGGCCAGAGAGAGTAAGTGCAAGGAGAGCGGTCTGAACGAACAAGGGGAGGAAGTATTCTACAACTTGAATTGACTTTTGAAAAACTTTTTATTTTGAACTAATTATGGGCTCACAAGATACCTAAAAAAGTATAGCGAAGTCCCATGTTACCCTGTCTGGCTTTCCCCAATGTCAGGATGTTACATATGGTGGTGCCTTATCATGACCAGGAAATTGACATTGGCAGAATACAAAGCACTAGACAACAGATCTTACTTGGATTTAACTAGTTTTACAAGCAATTTTTTGTGGGGGGTAGGGGGTTCTGGTGGATGACCTTTACAAGTTAAGAATGTGCAATACAAGGTCCTAAAGCCCTAATGGGCAATGTCCCTAAAACTGTCCCTTCCTCCTGCCTTCCTGCTTTCTCACCTCACTCCTTCTCTCATTTCCTCCCTGGTTCCCTGTCCTGAGCATATATTCGCAATATAGTCTTTCCTAAAAGTCAGCCTCCAGTCCCCACTCAGGTCGTCTGATCTGGGCCCTAAGAACCAGAAGTGCCGAGCCGCCTGTACAGCCACCAGCCCTACAGGTGACAGTGGTGCCGAGAAATAACAGGGAGTCAGCACAGGTGACTATGCTATTCACTGGATTTTATTAATGCAGGTTCTTTAGCTTCTTTAATGCAAATTTAATCCAAATCTATACTAACCTCATAACAATACTAATCACTTAGAAACAATCAGTAATAACATCACATGAGAGAATTGGGGGATACCGAACCTGAGACCCAGAGACTTGGTCTGCAGGTCCAGGAGACATCATGGCGGGCAAGGAAGCGGTCAGTGTCTTGCAAGGAAGGATCTCCGGAGCCAAGTGGGCAGCAGGCAGATGAAGTCCTCAATCCTGCAGGGCAGAGACTCTGGTGGCCAGTGCCAAGGGAGATCGGCATGGCATGGAGCAGCATCTTGGTGTGTAGAGCTGAGCTGCCTCAGCAGTGCCTGAAGCCTGCCTCAGTTATACTTGAGAGTGGTGTACTCCACCCTTCTGGATCTCTTGATGAGTGTCTTGGCATCCCTGAGGGCAAATGGGTTAATTTTCCCAGGAGCCTATCTGTGGGTGGTCCCGCTCTGCACACATGGCTGTTCTGGTCACGTGTTCAGATCTCTTAGGTGTGTCTCCTTGCCACATGTGTCTAGCGTAACTTAGGTAGTTTCCCTCTTGAACCAAATGGTCGTGGCTGACTGGTAGCCATCATGGTTGACATGAGTGACTCTGTTTTGTTTTATATACTTTATGCCATCCTGACCAGATCAATGCTGTTTTATTAGCCCTGCTCTCCACACTTCCCCACTGAAAGCCAGTGTAGTACCAGGCACTATGCTATGTGCTGCAAAGATTGGTGAAGGCAGACAGTCATGGGTGGACCTCCTTCCATGGCCACTCTTCCCTTGCCCCCATCCTCATTCAGACCCTTCCCAGGCCTCCTGATGAGCCTTCCAGCCTCCTGTCTCCCCCAACCCACTCAGTCTCATACACAGTTCCAGATTAATGTGTCTAAAGCACAGTTCTTAGCTCATTGCTTCCTGTTGCTAACGCACTTTTATAAAACTCTTCTTTACCATCAGCATTAACTAGTACAGTGTGCCTTCAGTCTGCCAGGATACACTGTCCTAATGTTCATAATTTATGTTCCCCTCAGTGTAGAATGTGCTGTTCTGGAGCCCCCTGTGGATGCTCACCTTATGCTACATTAGCCCTCTGGAGGACTACCTCCTCCATGAAATCTCTCCTGATCACTCCAAGCAGATGAAATCCTCCTTTTATGAAACCACCACACCCCCAAGTATTTTATTTGCGGCCTGATTGTGTTTGTTTTCTCCACCTGGTTTGGTGTCATATGGATACGTTCCTGCTATAGATCGTGTCCTCTGCCTCCAGCACAGAGACTCTGCATCTCTCTCTTTTGGTTTTTCTTTTATGTCTGGAAAAGAAACATAAATTTGAGGTCTAGATCTTCACACACCCTCTGCCCTCCCGCCCGCTTCTGCCCCGTGTTAACTATATGAGCTGTAGCAGGAAACCCCACGAGGCGGATGTTACTGCCGCCAGGTCTCTTGGACCCAATGTGCCTACATCATGGGACAGTCGATGAAATAATATATGTGGAGTGCCTCACACAGGGCCTGGCACAGGAAATACTTGTCAAAGTAAATCTTCAGCTCTGGGCAGAAAATTAGCTTTCCTCCAAAGAGAAAATAGTTTTTATAAATATAGCTGTCTTCCAAGGAGTTAGAGGAGCCTGAGGTAGTGATCACTTTAAACAAACCTAAAACCAGTGCTGAGTTCAGAATCCTCTGAAAAACAGACTCATTCAGAGAAAGGAGCTGCCACTAACTCTTGACATGTGCTGGGAATAACAAGGTCCAGCTGGGGAACAGAAACTCCCAACCCTTTCTCTTTGCAAACTTCATTTCTGAGGGTCTGAAATAGCAGAATCACTCACATCCATCCACCTTCTGTCCCCGCCCTCCGCTCCATACACCTGGCTCTTCTAATTGCATGAAACAAGATGAGGGTGATACTTCCCTCCCTATCCCCCTTGGAAGTAACTAGGGGAGCCAATTCTCAATTGTTTCTAATTCAAGGAAAAACTTGGCTTGTGATTTGCATATCTGTTACCTAATTTGCATATCATGCTTAAGTCTTTTTTTATTACTCTGAATAATTTATGTGCATTTTAAAATCTCATTCAGAGTATAGAAGGCTCACATTTTACCAGAATTAAATGGATTCTTGGGCTACAGGCACTTTCCTATGATTTAAACCATAAGGGTTAATTTCATGCCCACGTTCTTCTTACTCAAGGGGCCGGGGGATTTGCTCACTTTGCAAGGAGCGTACAAGGTCTGTGATTCTGCTGGCTGGAGTTCTCTGCAAGATAACGCTCATTGCAGGATTTAGAAGCCAAATGCTATGTGGCCAGCCTCCAGTGATCTGGATAACAGTATAGAAGTTACTTTTGAGGTTGGTAAAATTGTTCTGCCAGAAAGCAAAGATCGTGTAATTTGACCTTTTGCAAACTTATGGAACTTGTGCCAAATAAGTTTCCCTAGAAATGAACATTCAAGGCCTTGATCTGATCCATATTGTTAATGAATAAAAATTATAATAATGAGATAATTATATGAATAACAACTACTGCAGACTAAGGGCATATGTTGTCTCAGACCTTTTACTAAGCAGTTGATAATTCTTTCTCCTGGAAATTCTTATAGTATCTCTATGTTAGCCCCATTTTTACAAGTGAGGAGCACAAGCTTAAAAACTTTGAGTCACTTGCCCGAAGACACGAGGTTACTAAGGGGCTGAGTCAAGATTTAAAACTGAGTTTCTCGTAAAGCCATGTCTTCAACATCTCATATATTCCCTTTTCTTAAGTTCTTATAAGACTCCAAACTAATCGAATTATTTCATCTTCGTTTCCTTTTCTTTTTTTCTAAATTAAATGTTCATGCTGCCGAGGGAAAATATCAGGTATTTTGCTCTGAGCATCCACTACGAGTCAGACCCTGCTAGTCACTGCATTCTTTTCACCTCATTCACTCATGACAACCACACAGGTAGGCGGGCACTGCAGCTGATGCTCCAAGATGCCAGGTAACCGGCCGGCCGGTGCTCCCACAGCCAATGTGAGGCAGAGCCAAGATGTGAATCCTTTCTGCAGGTAACGACAGTACAGTAGTCTGTTCCTGGAAGGAATTTTAAAGGGAGCCCATGTGCTCATTCAAATTCAAACTTTTTTCCCCCCTCACTCCAGATTCTTTTCCTCAGCACCTGATGGCTTGGGGATGTTAATGAATCATCCCCAATAATTTCTTGGTGTGTGCTTTGGAGTTGGGAAACATGGTCAAGGATGGAAGTTTTTCATTGATGCCTACGTTTTAAAAATATTATTTATTTATTTATTTTAGAGCTAAGGGAAGGGAGGGAGAAAGAGAGGGAGAGAAACATCCATTGGTTGCCTCTCACATGCCCCCAGCGGGTAACCTGGCCCACAACTTAGGCAGGTACCCTGACCAGGAATTGAACTGGTGACCTTCCATTTGCAGGATGATGAACTGACCCACACCGACCCACTGACCCACACCGACCCACTGACCCACACCATCTGGGACCCTCATTTTCTTTTAGGTTTTCAAGATTATTGTTATTTATAAGAGGCTTTATTATACCTTTTGTTTCATGACTAAAATTTTATAACATTCTTAGAAATATGTGGGTTGGTTATTTTAAATTCCTAATTTAAAATTCATACAGCCTGGAATTTTCTTAGGTAAAAATCTAACTTTTATTCTGAGAAGAAACCAGACATAGGTTGGTGGGTGGGGGGGGGTTGGTTTATGCACCCTAAAGGAAGATAAGTAGCTTGACGTTCAGGTGGCTCTGTTTGTCCTGAAAAAGCTCTAGTGTGAAAATGAACACTTGTCTTTTAAAGAGCCTGGGCTACAAGGAATTTTTGTTAGTTCTCTGGTAGCTGACATGATGCCGTGTACACACCCAGCACTTGGCAAATCTGGATGTCAAGGCTTTTTCCCTCCTCCAGCCCACACTGCTCAGCCGTACGTTGTAGTCTGTGTGCTTCAGCTGTACTGAGTTCCCTGAGCACCGCCCTGTGGGCTGCGAGTTAGCAGGTGGTTCTGTCTTCAATACCAGCTGTAAATGGGGTTCAGCTCTACCAGAATTTCTCAGACTGTGGACCAAGGGCAATTTTCATCAAAATGATCTGCAACGTGTGTTCAAATGCAGATTTCTTGGCCTCAGGTGACTTTTTGCAGAGTAGAGTTGAAGACCTTCTCCTCTTTACCCACCATTCATGTCCACCTTTACCTCTCACCTGAGTCCCACAAAAGGAAAGTCTCATTGCATGTGAGAAAGCAAATTCATAAAGGATAACTACATTTCCATCCATTACATTTATTGATACATCACCCTTCATGTATTAATAGTCAGGCTCAGATTTTCTTTGGAAGGTGGCATTAGGAAAGCCTAAATCCACAGACAATTCAAGAAGTATAATTTGAAAATTATAACTCAGCCAACCCATTTAGCCTTTGTCTGTAGGAAAACCTTTATAGTTCAATAAGTAGTGGATTTGAAAGACTGTTTTATCACCTTTTAGGAACAACCCTGCAAAGGCCCTTTATTCTTCTGATGCTAATTATCGACAGAAATGTAAAACTTAGGCATTTGGAGGAGAGAGAAAGCAGGACCCGTGTGCATGTGCGTGCATGTCCTGTTTCTGTGCCTTATGTTGGGGATATTGTGTTAGGTATAACTGGGCAGGAGCCCTGCTTGCGTTCCTCTGTCCAGGGCAATTCCTTTTCTGTACAAAACTCCAGGAGATTGGTTGGAAGCACTTGGTAATTTCTGAAACTCTTTTCCCTGGAGAGAATAGGTGTTTACCTGAGCAGCCTCCTGCTGGGTGGACCAAAAGGATGGGTGTAGAGAGAATTGTAATGCTTGGAAGTGATACAGGCCATCCCCAGCCTCCACAGGGTGCAGCTAGATTTGTTTTTCTGCATTTGCTGGTGGAAGTGAGGTGGAGCGTGACTGGACAACCAAGCTGGAGTCTGCAGGAAGTCTGCAGCTAATGTGAGAATAGGTGGCAGACTTCTCCTAAATGCAGGGAAGCTGGGCTTCGGTTGTCAGAACGCCCAGGAGAACACCCCCCTGATTTACTGCTCAGCTGAATAGACACTACAAGGCTTCCTAATCAAAACCACATGACCTGCTTCTGTCATGAAGGACCATTTCACTGTCCAGCTACTCTCTCTTTTCCCCTCCTCAGAAAACCCAAATCAGACCAAACCCGAACAACTCCCCTCCCTGCAGAACTCCGGAAATACTTAACATGTCATAATAATTGAATACCCTTTCTGAAAGGGGTGTTCAGAAAAAAAACACTCCCAGATCCTAAATGGTAGGTTGTTGGTAAAACATATTTTTCTAAGAATAAGTGAGGAGGAGCTTTTATGACTTGTAACAAGTAAAGTGAGAAAAGTCACACATTTCTGGCCAAATCTCTTCCCAGCTGCATGATGGCAGTTCAGTTGGCTATTCCTTTATGAATGGATGTCTTTAAGTCAATAACTTGGTCAATAACCAAGCATTAGAATGTTTCTCATCCTCTCATAATGCAACCCACCTCCTGGGTCCTGCTTGACTGCCTTTTTCATTGTACCCACTTGTTCAAAAACTTTGGTTCCTTATTTATTCCTTCTCCTCAAATTTGTAGCATTCCATAATCCAGCTACATTCTACAGGAAGTCCAAGATAAAGGTGCCTGCAAATTCAGTTCCTAGTGAGAACCTGCCTCCTGGCTTGTAGATATCCACTCTCTTACTGTGTCCTCAGTGGGGGGGACGGGTGTGGGGGTGTGTGTGGGGGGCTGGCCAGGGGTGAGTGCGGGGGAGAGCACTTTCTTGCTTCTCCCTTTTCTCACAAGGTCATTAATCCCATCATAGTGGCTCCCCCCTCAGGATCCTACCTAAATCTGATTACCTCCCAAAGTCTCCAAATACTGTCACATTGGGAATTAGGGCTTCAACATATGAATTCTGGGGGAACCCAAACACTGAGCTTGTAACAGGTGGAATGAGAGAGTGAATGAGTCGAGGAGCTACTCATACGCAAGTTAAATCACTTTAATAAAAGGGGCAGCAGAAATACTTAAGAAGCAGAAGAAATCAAGAATGTCCCTTTGTGGTTTTCAATGTCAGTCAAGCATCATTCAGCTGAGAAAATCCTTCATCCCATCTCAAGTTCTGTAGAAAGCACTTTATACCCGGCTGCACCCCAGAATGACAATAGAATGAAATAAGTGAAAACAATGTCTGAAGTCATTCTCAGACTAACTGAGCTGGAATTTCTGGGAGTGGGGCCCTGGAATCTATAGGGTTTTAAACTCTCTCTCATGATTCTGATGCCCAGTGGGTACTGAGAGTCTCTTTGGTCTAGCATCTGAATTCGGACACTTCAGGGGCGACACTTACGGCTTCTTCCCTGCTCACTGACACAGCCACCAGGGTGTAGCTCTGAAGACTTGGCATGCAGCCCACTTCTACTGAAAAACTCACACAGACTTTAGGTGTGAAGAAGCCTCTGAAAGCAAAATTATAAAAGGTGTTTCATGCTAATTGGTTCTTGAAATATTTTGTTCAGGGGCATTTTCAAAAGGCTCGGGAAGGGGGCATATCCTGAAAAAGCCCAGGCCTGGAGAGTCCGAAAGTTTGGAGGTGATGGCCGGTGTCAGCAGAAGAAGGAAGCAGGTCAATGTAAGCGCACGGTGTGGTTAAAGAGACTTCTCGGGAGAGGTCAGCTGACAGCCCCGAGTTTCTATTCATCTCCTCTATTTTCCCTAAGCCTGGTGAGGGTGAGAGATGGCGTTAATTTGTCTTCAACTCTCCAGCATGATGACAAAGCCTGGCACAGGAGAGACAATAGATAAATGTTGGGTGAAGTGACCCAGGCCTGGGAAAAAAAATGAAGTTCAGTCCTGGATTACTGACTTCTTTGATTTGACCACTCACACATAGCAGTAGCTTCTATCCCAGCCAAGGATAATTTGACAATCTCCAAAACCATAGACATCTGTTGTAATACGATTTGTATGTTCACGGACTAGGAACTGCTGCAGGTGTACAGAAAAATGGAAATAAAATAATTGAAATTGTCCACGTGTTTTGAAATGTAGAACTCAAATGATTTCCCTTCAAATAATAGCCATGATTTATTGACTGTTTGAGGCAGGACAGATCACATTTAGTCAACTTTCTTCTCATCGGTTTATAATCTTTTTTTTATATTTACTGGTTTGAGAACTGTCCACCATGAATGGAAGCTAATACAATGAAGGACTTTATAGGTAGTTTCATGCAATGAGGGGAGGAAATTCATTGTATATGAGTAAATTCATTGCATGTGCAGATACTTTGTACATGAAGATGCAAAAATATAATACTGCGTGTAAATATCTTAAGGGGTAAAAATCATGAAAAGTTTAGAATTGAAGCCTATTGTTTCTCTTTTCCAAGTCCCCACACTCTCAAATTCTTTAAGGAAGAATAGGCTATGACTTAGTCAAAGTCAAGGATATCGATTAGGTCATACTTTTAAAAACTGTGTCTCTG
>PVJI01022745.1:5574-24851 GCA_004026765.1 Micronycteris hirsuta
TCCCACCAACAGTGCAGTAGGGTTCCCTTTTCTCCACATCCCCTCCAACAGTTATCTGTTGCTTTGTTGATGATGGCCATTCTGACTGGTGTGAGGTGGTATCTCATCGTGGTTTTAATTTGCATCTCTCTGATGGCTAATGATGTTGAGCATCTTTTCATATGTCTCTGGGCCCTCTGTATGTCCTCTTTTGAGAAGCATCTGTTCATGTCTTTTGCCCATTTTTTAATTGGGTTTTTTGTCTTCCTGGAGTGGAGTCGTATGAGTTTTTTATATATTTTGGAGATCAGACCCTTGTCTGAGGTATTATTGGCAAATATGTTTTCCCATACTGTTGGTTCTCTTTTTATTTTAATACTGTTTTCTTTAGCCCCACAAAAGCTCTTTATTTTGATAAGGTCCCATTTGTTTATTCTTTCCTTTATATCCCTTGCTCTAGGGGACATATCATTGAAGATGTTGCTGCGTGGAATATCTGAGATTTCCTACCGATGTTTTCCTCTAGAACTTTTATGGTGTCACGACTTACATTTAAGTCTTTTATCCACCTTGAATTTATTTTTGTGTATGGTGTAAGTTGGTGCTCGAGTTTCATTTCTTTGCATGTAGCCATCCAGATTTCCCAACACCATTGGTTGAAGAGGCTATTTTTATTCCATTTCATGCTTCTGCCCCCTTTGTCGAAGATTAATTGCCTGTAGAGACTTGGGTTTATTTCTGGGCTCTCTATTCTGTTCCATTGGTCTGTCTGTTTTTATGCCAGTACCAAACTGTTTTGATTACAGTGGCCTTGTAATATAGTTTGATATCAGGAATCGTGATCCCTCCTGCTTTGCTCTTCTTTCTCAAAATTGCAGCTGATATTCGGGGACGTTTATGGTTCCATATAAATTTTTGAAGTGTTTGTTTTATATCTGTGAAATATGCCATTGGTACTTTGATAGGGATTGCATTGAATCTATAAATTTCTTTGGGTAGTATTGACATTTTGATGATGTTGATTCTTCCAATCCATGAGCGTGGTATATGTTTCCATTTGTTTGTATCTTCCATGATTTCTTTCTTCAGTGTTGTGTAGTTTTCTGAGTACAGAACTTTTACCTCCTTGGTGAAGTTTATTCCCAGGTATTTTATTTTTTTTGTTGCTATATCAAATGGGATTTTTCCCCCTGATTTCTGTTTCTGCTGTTTCACTCTTGGTATACAAAAATGCCTTTGATTTCTGGATGTTGACTTTGTATCCCGCTGTTTTGCCAAATTCAATTATTACATCAAGTGGTTTTTTGGCGGCATCTATAGGATTTTCTAAGTACACTATCATGTCATCTGCAAACAACAACAGTTTTGATTCCTCCTTTCCAATTTGGATGCCTTTTATTTCCTTTTCTTGTCTGATTGCTGTAGCTAAAACTTCCAATACTATGTTGAATAGAAATGGTGATAGTGGACAGCCTTGTCTTGTTCCTGATCTTAGTGGGAAAGATTTTAGTTTTTGTCCATTGAGTATAATGTTGGCAGTAGGTTTCTCATAGATGGCCTTTATTATGTTGAGGAATGCTCCCTCTATTCCCACTTTGCTAAGTGTTTTCATCATAAATGGATGCTGTACCTTATCGAATACTTTTTCTGCATCTATTGATATGATCATGTGATTTTTGTCTTTGCTTTTGTTTATGTGATGTATTACATTTATTGTTTTGCAAATATTATACCATCCTTGCATCCCTGGGATGAATCCCACGTGGTCATGGTGTATGATCTTTTTAATGTATTGCTGGATGCGGTTTGCTAATATTTTGTTGAGGATTTTAGCATCAAGCAATATTGGCCTGAAGTTTATTCATCAGCAATATTGGCCTGAAGTTTTCTTTCTTTGTTACGTCTTTTTCTGGTTTTGGGATTAGGATGATGCTGACTTCATAAAAAGAGTTTGAGAGTCTTCCTTTATTTTGGATTTTTTGGAATAGTCTGTGAAGGATAGGGGTTAGCTCTTCCTTAAATGCTTTGTAGAATTCTCCTGTGAAACCATCTGGTCCAGGGCTTTTGTGTGTTGGAAGTTTTTTGATTACTACTTTAATTTCATCCGCTACTATTGGTCGGTTCAGGCTTTCTGCTTCTTCTTTATTGAGTTTTGGAAGATTATATTTTTCTAGAAATTCATCCATTTCACCTAGGTTTTCATATTTCTTGGCATACAGTTCTTCATAGTAGTGTCTTACAATCCTTTGTATTTCTGTGGCGTCAGTTGTAATATCTCCTCTTTCATTTCTGATTGAGTTTATTTGGGTCCTCTCTCTGTTTTTCTTGATGAGCCTGCTTAAAGGCTTGTCGATTTTGTTTATCTTTTCAAAGAACCAGCTCCTGGATTCATTGATCCTTAGAATTGTTTTTTTAGTCTCTATGTCATTTAATTCTGCTCTGATCTTGGTTATTTCCTTCCTTCTACTTGCTTTGGGTTGTCTTTGTTGTTGTTCCTCAAGTTCTTGTAGGAGTAGGGTTAAGTTGTTTGTGTGAACTGTTTCTATTTTTTTTAGGTAGGCCTGTATCACTATGAACTTTCCTCTCAGGACTGCCTTCGCTGTATCCCACAAGTTTTGGGTTGTTGTCAGTTCATTTTCATTTGTTTCAAGGAACTTTTTGATTTCATCCCTAATCTCATCCTTGACCCATTCATTGTTTAATAGCATGCTATTCAATCTCCATAATTTTGAGTGTTTGGGTTTTTTTTTCCTTTGGGTTGGTTTCTAATTTCAGTCCCTTGTGGTCAGAGAAAATACTTGGTATGATTTCAATTTTCTTGAATTTGTTGAGGCTTGTTTCGTGTCCTATCATATGGTCTATTTTTGAAAATATTCCATGTCCATTTGAAAAGAATGTGTATTTAGCTTCTGTGGGGTGAAAGGTTCTATATATATCAGTTAAGTCCATTTCATCTAGAGTATTGTTCAATGCCACAATATCTTTGCTGATATTTTGTTTGGAAGATTTGTCCATTTTTGACAGTGGGGTGTTGAAGTCCCCTACTATAATTGTGTTGCTATCAATATCTTTCTTGAAGTCCTCCAAGATTTTCTTTATGTATTTGGGTGTTCCTGTATTGGGTGCATATATATTTACAATGTTTATGTCTTCTTGGTGTATTCTTCCCTTGAGTATTATGAAGTGTCCTTCTAGGTCTCTCTTTATGGCCCTTTTTTGGAGGTCTATTTTGTCTGATATGAGTATTGCTACCCCAGCCTTTTTTTCCTGTCCATTTGCTTGGAAAACTTGTTTCCAGCCCTTCACTTTCAGTCTGTGTAAGTCTTTTGTCCTGAGGTGGGTTTCTTGTAGCCAGTATATGTGTGGATCGTGTTTTCTTATCCATTCAGCTATTCTATGTCTTTTGATTGGAGCATTTAATCCATTTACATTTAAGGTTATTATCCATAGGTACTTATTCATTGCCACTTTTTTTTTTTTATCTGTGTTCCTTTCTCTCTCTCTTTTCCTTCCTTTCCTTAAAGTAGTCCCTTTAGCATCTCTTGCAGAGCTGGTTTGGTGGAGGTGTATTCTTTTAGACTTCTTTTGTCCTGGAAGCTCCTTATTTGGCCATCTATCTTAGTTGAGAGCCTTGTTGGGTATAGTAGCCTTGGTTGCAGGCCTCTGGTTCTCATTACTGGGAATATTTCTTGCCATTCTCTTCTAGCTTGGAGTGTTTCCATTGAGAAGTCAGCTGCTAACCTTATCGGGGCTCCCTTGTATGTTACTTCCTGTCTCTGTCTTGCTGCCTTTAAGATTCTCTCTTTGTCTTGGAATTTTGCCATTTTAATGATGATGTGTCTTTAAGTTTGCCTGTTTGGGTTCCTTTTGATTGGAACTCTGTGTTTCCTGGATTTGTGTGACTTTTTCTCTCATCAGATTCGGGAAGTTTTCCATCATTACTTTTTCAAACACATTTTCTATCCCTAGCTCTTCTTCTTCTCCTTCTGGTATCCTTATCATACGAATATTATTACGTTTCATATTGTCCTGCATTTCCCTTAATACCTCTTCATTCTTTCTGAGTCTCTTTTCTTGTTCCTGCTCTTTTTGGGTGTTTTTTTCTACCTTGTCTTCCAGCTCGCTGATCCGGTCCTCTGCTTCATCGAGCCTGCTTTTGATTCCTTCTATTGTGTTCTTCAGTTCAGATATTGTATTCTTCATTTCCTCTTGACCCTTGTAGATCATTTCTATTTCCTTTTTCATGTTGACATAGTTTGCAGTGAGTTCATTATAGTTTCCCTGTAGTTTCTGGAAATTCTCTGCGAGCTCGTCAAGCTTCTTGAACTTCCTGATAACCAATGCTTTGAACTCACTATCTGATAGTTGGCTTGCCTCTGTTTCATTTACCATTCTTTCTGGGGCTTCCTCCTTTCATTTTATTTGTGGATTGTTTCTTCGTCTTCCCATTGTTTGTGAGACTCTTCTTGCTAGCTTCTGTTTCTAAAATTGATCTATCAAGTTCTCTGGAGTAGCGAAGTTAATTTTGTGTCACTGTCTCTGTTTTTAGGGCTGACCCTTGTCTGGGTCTAGCTCTGTTCTATTTTCAACTCCAGGTTTTAATGTCTCACCTGTGGATAAAGAAGAGAGGGGAAGGAAGAATGAGAAAGGAAAGAAAAAAAATAAAGTAAAAAAAATAAAAATTAAAAAATAAAAAAATAAAAATAAAAATATAAAATGAAAATAAAAAATAAGAAATAAGAAGAGGAGAAGACTAGGAATACTAAATGAAAGGAAGGAAGAAGGAATTAAAAAAATAAAGAAGGACAGGTAGGAAGGAGGATGGGGAAAACAAACAAACAAACAAATAAAACAAACGAACAAAATAAAACTGCTGGCTGGCTTTAAAAGTGTCCGGTCAGGCCTGCTCCCTGGTCCTCCTGTCTGTGTCAGGCATCTGATCATTTAATTTCCCCTGTAATCTTGGTCACCAATCTTCATATATGCTGGAATACTGTTGGGAGTTTGCTCTGTTCCTCAGAAAATCAGCTAGGTGTTTCACTTGTGGGGAGGAGGAAGTGGACTCTGCTCCCCCCTATCTTGCCACAATTTATTTCTCTCTTGTTTGGGCCTTTTTTTTTCCCCTCAGTGTGCCTGTTACTTTAAGGGGCAGAGCTTTAGGTGTTCACCAGGGCGGAGAAACCCACATTGCTCTGTTGTGAAGCTCTCTGTGGGGGCGGGATAACCCACGTGGCTGCGTTGTGATGCTGTGTGTGGGGGCGGGGCCTGAGAGAACAATGGCGCTTGCTCCGCTCTTCGCACCTCCCCAGCTGCCCACAAGCAAGTTGATCCCCTCCTTGCTGGCTCCGGGGTGAGTGGGCAAGCCTGCACAGTTCTGAGTCCCTGTGGGCCTCCCCAACAAACTCTCCTGTGAGGCTTGGGGTTCCTCCTGCTGCCACTTCAACCCCCACAGGTGTCCTCAATCAGTGGTTTGAGGCTTTATTTCCCTGCGTTGGTGGGCCAAGCAGTCTGTTCTGCCTCCCAGCTTTTCCTCCCGGTCTATCCACGCACTAATGAGGGACCGCCAGGTCCACCAGTCTCAATCCTGGTCTCGCAGAGTGTGCCCGCTGCGCTTTGGCCAGGCACACCCACCACGGGCTGCTTCAGGACGCACCACCGTCACTGCTCCACAAACCGCATCTCGCCGAGCGCCCTCCACCTGGCTCCACCCCGCCTACCGGTCTGGATGAACGTGTCTTCTTTAACTCCTTGGTTGTCGGACTTTCACTCAGTTCAGTTTTCTGTCAGATCTGGCTGCCCTTGCCCTCTAAATTGCTTGTTTTCCTCTTTTGGTTGTGGGAGGAGGAACAATGCGTCCACCTACGCCTCCATCTTGGCCGGAAGTCTCCATTAACATTTTCTTTAGGGCCAGTCTATTGATGATGAATTCTCTCAATTTTTGTCTGATTTACAAAAAGTCTTTGTTTTGTCTTTCAATAGAAGATATTTTTGATAAAATTTGAGTTTGACATTGATTCAGTACTCTAAAAATGCTGTCCCATATTTCTCTGCTTTACATGGTTTCTTACAAGAAGTCTGCTGCCATCTTACTTTTGCTCATATGTAGGTAACGTGTATGTTTCTCTTTATCGCTGCATTTCAGAAATTTGATTGTAATATCCATTGGTGTGATTTTCATTTCTCCTGCTTGGCTTCTGTTGTCTTTGTTGGATCTCTGGGTTCACTATTTATAGCAAATTTGAGGGGAAATGGCCACTTTTTTTTCAAATATTTTGTCTCTTTTTCTCCTTTTTTCTGGGACTACAATTATATATAACTACTTCATATAAGACATTGATGTTCTGTTTATTTTTTTCCAGTCCTTTCACCCTTTGTATTATTTTGGGTAATTTCTATTGATATGTCTTTTCTTCCACAGTATGCAATCTGCTAATAAATTTTTAATTTCAGATACTTCATTTTTTCATTCCTGGGAGTTTCATTTAGTTCTTTTAATTTTTTTTACACTTCTTAGTTAATTGTATTTATGTTTATTTTTATGTTCTTGAGCATATGGACAATATTTATAATATCCCTTTAGCATCTTTGAATGCTAATTCTATTATCTAATTTTTATTTATTTATCTTTTTCCTGGTTTGGGGTTATATTTTCTTATTTGTTTGCATGTTTGGTCGTCTGGAATAGATCCTAGAGATTATGCAATTTGTGTCAGTTGGGTGCTTGGTTTTTATTCCTTTTTAGGGTGTTGGACTTCGCTGTGGCATCTGTTAAGTTACTTTAAATTGGCCTGATTCTCCTGAGACTTGCTTTTAAGCCTTGTTTCTGTAGGTCAATGGCAGCCATTAGTCTATATAGAGTAATATTTAACATAATTTCTACAGTAGGCTCTTCGATTATATATAGTTAGTTCGATTATATATAGACGCAGTTAGTATAAATAAAAACCCCAAACAAATGCATACGAGAGGCTGGAGGTTCTGCTTTCTAATGGGTTTCTATTTTCTAAACACAGCTTGGAACTAGAACTCCACAGGAGCACAGGATGACTAAAGAGAGAGCAGAGCTTTCCTAGTCCTTACCATCTGGACTTCTATAAAAACTTTAATTCCAGTTCCCCCTAGATCAAGAGAATACTGTCCTTACAGAGACATTGAAATAGCTAGTCCTCGATGTCTATTTCTGATATCCCCACAAGGATGGTCTACTCCCAGGTTCAAATTATTCAATGCTCACTCAGGCTCTAGATTTAAGTCTCCTCTCATTTTATGCACCCATGATTTTATTTTTTATTTCTTGTAATATCAGCTGTGCCTTTTATTATATATTGACTGTATCTATTCAGCATTTGTACGTTTTTGGAATTTGTACATTGGCGGGAAGTTAAGGGGAAAGGTATCCCAGGCCAGTGTGGTTTCCCATGGACTGAGACTCCCTTGGCCCTGTATCAGAGAGATGGTTCTAGAAATTCATGGCTGCTGTGAGTACGGGAAGGTCCATTGACCAAGAAATCGGGGTCCAAATATGAGCTTTCATATGAGTCGACTGAAAAATATTTTAGATTGTTTAAAGAGACCAAAATAAACGTATTATCTTTTCACACTAAAAGTTGATATCTGTTGTTTTAAAAAAAGAGAAAACATAGGAACCTCAAAAGTTTCATGTGAGTGAAAGTTAATCAGTCATATACCTGGCAGCCATTCTCTGAAAACGTCTGTCCTCTTCATCTTAACTGTGTAAGTCAATGAACCACAGTAATTTTAACATGGAAAGCAAAATGCTGTCTTCAACATAAGTTCATTAAGCATTCTTAAATTCTAATTAGAAAAATCCTCTGTTTTAATAAATAATTTGTCTTAAGGAACTTTAGGCATTTTTTTCATAGAATTTTTGGATGATAAAGCATTTTACATCAGATTTGTTTTTCTGATTTGTTTTTCTAAAACAAATTTGTTTCTCTTTGTTTTTCTAAAAGCTCTTCTTTGAATAATAGTAGAATGAGCTGCAGGAAAATACAAGGCTTACTTCTATACCAGGGCGCAGCCAAGAGGGGGGCCCCAAATAGGGATTTGTATGGGGTCCAGAACTGAGGATGTGCAGGAAAGATTAGAGAAAATATATATATATATATAGGATGTTCTCACCCCTACCAGTCTGAGGTGGGGGATGGGACTCCTGGAGCAGGGCCATTCAGAGCTGTTTTGTATAGCAACAACTTTGCAACTAAACTCTGGCATGGTCATTTAACATATCTATAACCTTTAACTGGTTTCATAGATATGTTTAATAGCTGTGGCCATGCTTTGAGCCAGGGGGATGGGAGTGACTTCCACCCAAGATGTAACTGGGAGGCAACTCCCCCTGGTTACAGCGCCTGCATGAGAGCATGGAGATAATTGGTTCCATGCCATGGGGCACACCGGCCCAGACTTATTATGGCAGCCCAGTAAAGCTGGAAGAATAGGAAATGCTGGCAAGTGTAACGATTGTAGGACGAATCAGAAATGGGGCTACAGAGGAAGACTGGCACAGGGATTTAAACCCAGATGCAGCAGCCATGCCAGGAGATCATCATGTGGCTTTGGGTTGCTCCTTATGCCACTCAGCTTAGGAAGCAGGAGAGATTTTGCCGGGAAGAAAAGGGGTGAAAGGACTCTTGCTGGTGGGCCATGAGAAGGTGCCACATGGCTCTGGATTAATTGGAGATCCCGGTGGCGACACAGCTGGTGGTACAGGGAGCCTGAATCATGGACTTCTACTTCTTTTCCTGAGATACGGTACCCCAGACTGGGCAGAGGGAGAAGGAAGAACTGTGTGTGTCTGTGGGTACTCTAAAGTGGGACTTTAGAATTTTAATGAAGACATTATGTCATTACTCTAAGTCTGTATAACTTTTAAATAAATAATTCCTTTCCTTTTCACCAGTCTCTGGCATTGAGAGACATCTTGGGAGAAAAGCAAACCTAGTACGGGGGGAACCCTGGAGAAAAAGGGGGTCCTTCTGTAATAGTGTATCATTTACCCCCCCTAGTCTGTTCTGGAACACTTCTAGGGTACACTGGTCCCAGTACTTTGGAGGTGATATAAAAGCAGTACAGACCAGCTTTCCCAGAGAAAATAGTTTCTCTCCTCAAAACCCATCCTGTCACAAAGGAGAAAATCCAGGACTTCTGGCCAAGATGGAGGCGTAGGTAGACACACTGTGCCTCCTCGCACAACCAAAAGAGGAAAAGCAACAACAATTTAAAAAACAGAAACAGCCAGATCTGACAGAAAAATGATCTGAGTGGAAGTCCAACAACCAAGGAGTTAAAGAAGACACATTCACCGAGATCAGTAAGCGAGGCGGGGCTGGGTGGAGAGCGCTCCACGAGAGGCGGTTTGTGGAGCGGTGCCAGCAATGCTGCAGCTGCCCAGAGAGGCCCATAGCGGGCATGCTTGGCCAGAACGCAGCGGGCGCACTCAGGGAAACCGGGGCTGAGACTGGTGGACCGGGCGGTCCCCTATTCGCGTGCAGATAAATCAGGAGGAAAAGCTGGGAGCGGAACAGACCACGCGGCCCACCAATACAGGGAAATAAAGCCTCAAACCACCAATTTCAAACACCCGTGGGGGTTGAGGAACTCCCGGCCTCATAGGAGAGTTCACTGGGGAGACCCACAGGGACTTGGAACTATGCATCCACTCACCCTGGAGCCAGCACAGAAGGGCCCTACTTGCTGGTGGGTAGCTGGGGAAGTGCGGACCGTGGAGCAAGCGCCATTGTTCTCTCAGGCCCCGCCCCCACAGACAGCATCACAACACAACGACATCAGTTACCCCACCCTGGTGAACACCTAAGGCTCCGCCCCTTAAAGTAACAGGCGCACAGAGGAAAAAAAAATGGCCCAAATGAAAGAACACATCAAAGCTCCAGAAAAAATACAACTAAGCGACGAAGAGATAGCCAACCTATAAGATACACAGTTCAAAGCATCGGTAATCAAGATGCTCACAGGATTGGAAGAAAGATGGTTGCAACTAATTGAACAAACAACTAATAATATAAAGGAAACAAGGGAAAATATGCAGGGAACCAATAGGGATGAGAAGGAAACTGGGACTCAAATCAATGGAGTGGACCAACAGAAAGAAAAAAACATCCAATCAGAAAAGAATGAAGAAACAAGAATTCAAAAAACTGAGGAGAAGCTTAGGAACCTCCAGGACATCTTTAAACGTCCCAACATCCAAGTCATAGGGCTGCCAGAGGGAGAAGAGGAAGACCAAGGGATTGAAAACTTATTTGAACAAATAATGAAGGAGAACTTCCCCAAGCTGGTGAAGGAAATAGACTTTCAGGAAGTCCAGGAAGCTCAGAGAGTCCCAAAGAAGTTGGACCCAAAGAGGAACACACCAAGACACATCATAATTACATTACCCAAAATTAAAAATAAGGAGAGAATCCTAGAAGCAGCAAGAGAAAAGGAGACAGTTACCTACAAAAGAATTCCCATAAGCCTGTCAGCTGATTTCTCAAAAGAGACCTTGCAGGCAAGAAGGGGCTGGAGAGAAGTATTCCAATTCATGAAAGGCAAGGACCTACATCCAAGAATACTCTATCCAGCAAAGCTATCATTTAGAATGGAAGGACAGATAAAGTGCTTCTCAGATAAGGTCAAGTTCAAGGAGTTCATCATCACCCAGCCTTTATTATATGAAATGTTAAAGGGATTTCTATAAGGCATGGAGGGATATAAACAGGGGAGTGGTAGGGGGAGAGAGGGGGAAAAGGTGCAGAGAATAAGGAGCATTAATGGTATGTAGAAAACAGACAGGGGGAGGTTAAGAATAGTATAGGGAATGTAGAAGACAAAGAACTTATGTGTATGACCTATGGACAAAAACTAAAGGGCGGGGAATGGGAGAGTGGGAGTGGAGGGGAAGAAAGGGGGGAAATGGGACAACTGTAATGGCGTAATCAATAAAATATATTTTTAAAAAGAGAAAGAAAACCCAGTGTAATTTATCAGATACAATTATTGTTTTCCCCAAAGAAACAAAAATTGGCAACTTTTTTTTAATGCATCCATTTGAGAGTTAGACATACTAACTTGGTTTTTCACTCTAGGCTGTCAAAATTTTATAAATATCAATGTCCAAGTCTGATGCAATGAATATAAAATTAAGACATGCCCTAGGTTTTTGCTCCTAATCCCTTCCTCTCCGATTTTCCAAATATCTAATCTTATTTTTTATACTAGTGGAATTTTACTTGGGTAAGGTGAGTAAAATCCTATCTCCACCTGGGTTGGATAATAACTCATTGTTGGTTCCAAATGACTTTGGCATTCCCCCATGAAGGACAACCTTCACAAGCTCTGAAAATTCTTATACAGTCCAACAACAGGATTTTCTGTTACCCAAATCCCATTTCAATTTTATTACACTGTTGAAACCTGTTTTCTGAAAAGTCCCCAGAAAATAACCAGACTAAATTGTAAAGTTGAGAGTGATGGGTTTTGAGACAAACAAGACAGTTGGCTATTTTCTAAGCACCGATAGTCATTGCCGCATCCTCATCTCCGGGTTTAGCAATCTGACTGACATCTGCCGACTGCCAACAACAGAAGATCCATCCTTAACAAAAACTCCAGTCCCTGCTTGTGGGGCCTTTCATTTTCTCAATATACCCATCATCTCTCCTTTCTCTCCATAATTACAAAACAGTTTTTCACCCAATTGTGCTATATTTATTGCCTCTGAGTCTATGAATGGACCACTCCCCAGTGATGTCCGCAGGGTGCTGATTCTTCCCAAAGCAGCGCTTTGATCTGGAGGTGAACACTGACTGGTACCCACGGTGCCCAGCCTTGGGCAATAGCACAGGAAAAACACATCCCTCCCCGAGCTGTGCCATACCAGCTCCGCCCTTAACTGTTTTACATAGTTGTGTTTCGCATAACTTTTTTTATTTTAAAAAGAAAGGAGCTTCACAACTTATGTCAAGTAGAAATCAAAGTTTCTTGTCCACAGAAGTAAGAGTTGTTTTGTTTTTTGACAAAGATGCTTAAGTGTGGGGCTCCTCCTGATCTTTCTACTTTTCTCCTTCCCTCCCTCCTCCCACCACAGAAATGCAAATCAGGACAAGACAGGAGGAAACTGTAGCACCTGGAAGGTGTCTGGGAGGGGATACTCCTAGAGGACTAGGTCTCCTTAATATCTCACGACCCTAGTAGTCAGGGAGCCTTCCTAGGGAGGCGAGGCAACCTCTTTGTATCCCCTATCCGATGACCATAAGACAGCTTTCACACTGTATCGACTCACTAAAAAGGTTTTTCTTTGCTTAAACAAGGACTACCAATGTGAGGAGGCATGGCTAAAGGAAGAGAGAGGGGAGGAGAGCAAGGTTTGAGGGGCTAGAACGGGGAGCTCTATGAAAAACTGTCTGAGTAGTAGACAAGCCTAAAATGGTCCCTGGGGAGCAGCGGTGTAACAGGCAACCTCCCTGCTACTGAACCGCAGAGGCACCTCCCACCTGCAGAAGGAGGGGGGAGGGGCAAATGACATGCAACCTCCGTGTTTGTATTCTGTGACCTTCATCCCAAGCTCATGTGCCTTTTCTTTGTCTCCCAAATAAGGAAGCTAGACCTGACTTCCGCTCCCGGCTCCTATAATCTTCTGCCACATAGTTTCTCGTCACTGCCTGAATGCATAAAAGCCAGTCCCTTCCTTTGTTTGGGGCCCTCGATTTGGAGACTGCTCTCTAGGGTCCATGCGTATAATAAAGGTCTGTGATCCATACCTCTCGGGTGTTTGGTCACTTCAATTCCCCATAACAGCGGCAGCCAAACGGACTTGGTGGTCTCAGGGAACCCTTGTGTCTGGGAACTCACGGGATGTCTCTGTTCTATCCCCACCAGCTCCCACCTGTAGTGAGCTCCTTCCCTACTCTGCTCAGAACCCCTGTCTTTCCCTTCCACTACTTACCAGGTTCAGCACCACCTTGCTTTATCACCCTTTCCTCCTATCTGGTCAAAACCCCAGAGGCAGATAATTTAACATCAAAACGTCTTAAATTGTATAAAAGACAAACAGAAAAGGATGAAAGAGAGAGAGAGAAAGGAAGAAAGGTGAGACAGGATAGTAAGAAGCTGGGAAAATTCCTTAAAGTAGAGTAAGGAAACTGAGACAGGCAACTGAACACTATGGCTGAGCAATTTATAGCCAGGTGCAGATGGTTGCCAGGGAGAAAGGCCCCTGAGTGCCTGGCAGGGGGCAAAACTGGGAAAACAAGGCCCTCTACCGCACCATAATCTTTCCTCCCCTGGCATTTCCTCCCCAAAGATAACATCCAGGCCTCACTTGTATTTCAGCTCCAGGCCCAGAAAAGCAGCAAGCCAGATGGGCAGATGTCAGGATCAGCTTCAAAGAGTAATGTGATCCCCACTGACCAATCAGTGGAGACCATGACCCTGAAAGGGCACACCTGGAGAGTTAATGAATATTCTACTGAAACACTCCCCTAAGAGTCTCACCTGCAAGAAAGAGATAAAAGCCTCAATGCAAAGGACTCTTGGAGGAGTAGTCCTGCTATTCCCTTCCTCTTTCCCCACTTCTTTCCCCAAAGGCTTGAGTCTCCTGACCTCTAAGGCAATGGGCAGCTGGCAGCTTGTCCCAGGATAACCCCCTGAATTTTGAGGCTCCCTCTTCTCTGACTTCCCAGTGGGCTAAGGAAGCCCAGCCTGGGCTCTCCTGTTGCTTCCTCTATGCTAAGCCCTTCCTTGTTTCACTGCCCCCAGCTTCAGTAAATGTATCCTCACAGTCACCTGGACTCAGGCTTTGAACTCTTTCCTACACGAAGTCAAGCACCCACACACTACAGCTGGCCCTGGGCAGACCCGCTCAGGGCCAGACCCCTGTCTGGTAACAGGGAGAAAGGAAGGCAGGCTATAAACACTTTAGAACTACATTTATATAATAGGAAAATGCCAGCATCTGTTTTGACATATCTCTAGAACTGGCAGGCTAATTTGCTAAACAGTTTTCTACCAGGAGTTGATGATATTTGAGACGTTAGATGAAAACAATGAAGCTGCGTCTTCCACAGCTTGCCTCAATTGCTAAAGCGGAAAAAGACAAGATATTACATTCTGATCCATGGACACAATACCTTATCGTTCCCAAGTTCAGATTTTTAAATTATACAAATAATGAGGTTTTATGGCATCTCACAGTTTAAATCATTTATGATAAACTCCTAAAACACAGCCACTCCATGTAAAAGCAAAAGTAACTACAAACCCCTTCATATGTCTCACGTCATGACCTAGAGCTGTGTGCTATTTTCCTTGAGTTAAATTCGGAAAAGTTTTCAACTCTGTGTTTTGTTGTATACAACAGTCTTAAAATCTCTCAACTTGTTTTTTAGCATTTTTGTAAATCAATTTACTATTTTAAATTCTTTAGAAAAAGAATTCTACAGAAAGCCCCAATCTTTCTTTGGGATCACAAGTACAATTTCTGGTGCTGCACAGCCTGTCTCCACGTGCTGTCTTCCAACGGGGGAAAACTTTGGACCACAAATTAGAAAAACAAAACAATTAACTGGCTTCCTCAAAGGAGTTCAGAAGGAGGCACTGCATTTTGTCCACAAGAAAAATAGAACAACTGAAAGTCTATATGCAATGAATAGGATAAAACAAAGATTTCATTTTAGGGTTTTCATCCTGTTTGCCCGCTCGCTGTCTCCCTCAGGACTAGGGACAAAGGAAGCCTGCCTCAGTCAGGATCCTTACAGCCACCCTTTCCGGTTCCCTCCCCAACCCAGGTCCCTCCTCCTGACACCACACTGTTGTCTTCAGTTGCCACTCTACGTTACAGCAATGTCCTGGAATTCCTCACCCTCTCTAACCATTCACTCAGCCATTGCACTTTCACAGAAATCCCAGGCTTGGTAACTTAGGAAGTTGCTTTTTTTCCCACGTGCTTTCTATCTTCATGTGGGAGGAAGAAAGAAAGTTCCTTCCCACTTCGTGCCAGCGAGCAATTCCAGGGATATGCACCATCTGCACTCCTACAGTAGGATTATGGATATCAGTTTGTCAAGTTTTACCTCTCTGCATTTTCTGCATATTCCATACTCCTAAATATGCAATGCATTTGTAACAAAAAGGGAAATAGAACAGAGACCTGTCATTTTTTAAAGATCGTATTTTTCTCTCTGTTAAAAAATATTTGCCAGACTTAGTGTGATCACATTGGAAGGTATGTAAATGTCAAATCACTGTTGGACAATACTAATATAATATTGTATGGCCACTATACTTTAATACAAAAAGAAAAGCTGATTATGATTTCTCAGCCTATAGAGCACTATTTTTGTATTTTATTGGGAAGTGCAAGGAATAAAAGACATAGCTCACTTTCAGTGATTTAACATTCTTTGACAATCACATTTTCTCTCCAATACTTATTAAAAGAAGTTTGGACAGGGATCAGGAATGTATGTCTTCAGCCCAATGAGCAGAATAGTGCTGTACGTCACCTCGTGCTGGTACCTGGTTGTTCATGTTTCTTAGGAGAATGACCCAGTTCATGGGACCCTGGCCTCATCAAAGACCCCCGCTGTTTAAACACAGCTTGTAACATGGAAGAGACCATGTGGCTTCACAGTCTGTGGGTGTCTTGGTTGTAATTGGTAGCGTTGGGTGACAGAGCACCAATGATCTTCTCCACCCCTTCTTTGGACCATGGAAGTCGAGCACCATTTAGAAGCAAGATCAGGTGAGAGAAGTCCCCAGAATAACCAAAGATGAAGATTATTTAACTGATTCAAAGATAACGAGAGTGAACTATTTCTTGTACATCTGGGTTTGTGAAATCAGAAGCCAACTGTGAGAATTGCAGAGTCTTACATTATTATATCTCTTATTGTTCCTTTTAGTTAATTTCATGAAGAAATTAAAGATGCTTAAAAGTTTTTAGATGATTTTCTGTTGCAATTATACTATCGTTACTAAGAAAAAATATATCAACTCTGACTGGGAGAATTGATTTTTTACCCTGTCATTGCTTTGGCCAAGCTGCCACATCAAGCAACTTGCTGCTAATCAATCTGAGTTTTAAAATATATTTAACTAAATCTTGTTCCACCTGTTTCTTCTTAAGTCTGTACTTTTCCCAGTGCACCTGCTGACCACTTTGCTGCCACCTTTCCCCATCCTCTTCATGTGCCTACTCCCTACTCTTCTCTTTACTACATCTCAGCTGAGGGGCCACCTCATCAGAGCTGTCTCCCTGGTCTTGCCTAAATTATCACAGAGCGAAAGAACGCATGCCAGCCCTAGGCAACTTTGTGACATAATCAGAATCATTTGCCCCATTCGTAAGTTACTCATATAATCAAGCCCATATACATGAACATTTAAAAAATCGTATTTCAGCTAAATTTCCTCTGTTCTCTAGCAAGACATTTAATATTTACATTCTTACATATAAATATATAAATCAAGGGCAATGTTCAAAGTATAAAGTAGGGCTTATCAAGAGCGACTCTAGCGATATCTTGAGCTGGAAAATTCTGTTTTATGGGGGGCACTCCTGTGTGCTGGAGGACGTTTGGTCCACTCGTTGCCCATGACAACCCGCCTTCCAGGTGTGGCAACAGAAAATGTCTCCGGACGTCGCAAAATCACCCCTGGCTGAGAGCCACAGGTAGAGATGAGCCCTACAGTTTCTGTGTATCGTGTGTAAAATTATTTGTAAATAATTTTACAAAGGATTATCTTTCAGTTTGACGTACTCTGTGATTCTTTCGGTAGCTACAATTTTAAGAACTCTGAATCCCCCAATTAGGTTTATCCTGCCCTGGTTCTCAGGATGGTTAGCAGGGGTGAGGTGAGAGCTGCAGTATTTCCACATGGAAATGTATGCAGGACAAATCGAGAGAAAAGCAATTTCAGATGTTATCCGCATATCTGTTGTGAAAAATTAATCAAATATATTCCAGAAAAGCCCGGTTGGTGTAGCTCAGTGGATTGAGCGCAGGCTGGGAACCAGAGGGTCCCGGTTCGATTCCCAGTCGGGACACATACCTGGGTTGCAGGCCAGGTCCCCAGTAAGGGCCATGTGAGAGGCAACCATACATTGCTCTTTCTCCCTTCCTTCTCCTCTCTCTAAAAATAAATAAATAAAATCTTTAAAAATATATATATATATATTCCAGAAAAATATACCTGGTTTAGATATCGTTTGAAGAACATTTTCCTTTTGTATAAGACATTTACAGGGATGCAGTAGGTACAGTCAGTCATTTCTGCCATTCTCCACGAGCTGGGCTCAAGGAGTCACTTTAAGGGCAAAATTCTGTTATATATTTCAAATAGGTCCAGATGGAAATTTTAAGTTGTATTTCAAATTTATTTTATTTAGAACAAATGAAGCAGATTCTAAGAAGAGGATTCAGATAGAACAGCCTCTTGTGAGGCCACCGCAATTTCCGAATATAGATTTCCATAATTGCAAAGGACGTTTCAGAAAAACAAGAACCAAGAAAGCAAATTGTGTCCAGACACACTGTGTCTCACTCACCTTGTGAACTGGGGAAAAATGTAAACCATGATTGGAATTCTTCAAAAGTTCAGCACTTCTTAACTTGCAGTTTCGGGTGTTTTTTGGCCTTTACGTTAAGGGGGTCCTTCAGTGTTCCCAATCAACTAAAAACTTACACACACATATTTTTATTTGAATATGTTACAGTTGACCCTTGAAAGACACAGGGATTAGGGGCACCCCCACCACAGTTAAAAATCCAGTGGAAAACTTGACTCCCCAAAATGTAACTACTAATATCCTCCTGTTGACCAAAAGACTTCCTGATGACATAAATAGTGAATTAACACATTTTCGGTGTTACATGTATTACATATTGTGTTCTTATGCTAAACTAGAGAAAAAAAATTCTATTAAGAAAATCATAAGAAATGAAAAATACACTCACAGTATTTATTGAAAAAATACGCATATAAGTGGCCCCACATGCAGAGTGGTTTTCCTGAACATCTTCTAGCTGTGCTCACATCGGCTGACGGTGGTTCATTCAAACAGGTTTCAAACAAGTTCATCACCCTGACTGTGGTGATTATTTCACAATGCAAGCATACGTCCAAACTCACCAAATTGCCCATATTAAATATGTATAGTTTTCTGGTATATAAATTATACCCCAATAGGCCTGTTTAAAAACAAACAGGAGCCCTGGCTGGTGTAGCTCAGTGGATTGAGCGCGGGCTGGGAACTAGAAGGTCCAGTTCGATTCCCAGTCAGGGCACATGCCTGGGTTGCCGGCCAGGTCCCCAGTGAGGGCCATGTGAGAGGCAACCACACATTGCTGTGTCTCTCCCTCTCTGTCTCCCTCCCTTCCCCTCTGTGTAAAATAAATAAATAAAATCTTTAAAACAAAACAAAACAGGAAAAGCTTTTTATGAAAAGAAGAATGGAACATGGTGCACTGGAGACAGGGCTAGTGTAATAGAACATAGTAAACCCATCAGCAGGGCTAGATACCAGCTCCTTGTACCTAGTTGGCTGTACTTATCACACACTTCCTTTCCCTTATGGGAGTATCCGTAAAAGTTGTTCACGATATCAGAGTCGTCTGACACCTGGTTGGTCCTGGCTCAGCCCCTACACCAGAAGCCGTAGGATGCGGAGAGCACAGGGCGGGGGCGGGGCAGGAGGGGGCGGGTTACCAGGTCTTCCGCAGTCGCGTTCTGGTAAACATGCTTTTTAAAGGCGGACCTGGGTCTTCAGGTGGCGACCGTGCCTTTGCACATCTGAGGGCACAGCAGACTTGGAGACAATGCAAAGAAAAGTACCATCAAATTATTTCCTAAATGGTAGGATTTATTTTAATTCTCCCCTACAGCTGAATGAGGCAAACTATTTACATAAAGCATAAATAAAAACACTGTAATACAATGTGTAATGTACATAATTAAGATTCTCTTATTTTTGCCCAGAAAAAATATTGGCAGATAGAGATGGCAGGGGTGTCGCTAAAGAAAGACTGTTGGACTGTTAGCAATGCTTACGGTCATTCTTTTTTAATTTTTAATTGATGAATTGGTTGGGGATATGGAAATTGGCAATCTACCAAGGGCAGTGAGTGAGCCCATATTTACTTCTGTAATAGTAGCTCATTTGATGTAAACATGTTGTTTTCCTCAGAGTTGAGGCTGGAGCAGTGATGGGTTAGTTTCTGCTGATTGGTTGGGTAGCCCCCCCCCCCCCCCCCCCCCCCCCCCCCCCCCCCCCCCCC
>PVJI01022746.1:0-24780 GCA_004026765.1 Micronycteris hirsuta
GAGGATGCAGATAACTGTAATTGAACAACAATAAAGTAATTTAAAAAAAACTCTTGAAGAGACAACTTTCCAAATAGGGTATGCAGATGGCCAGTAGACATATGAAAAGTTGCTCAACATCACCCATCATCAGAGCAATGCAAATCAAAACCACAATGAGATACCACCTCAGAGCTGTCAGAATGGCCATCATCAGTAAATTAACAAATAAGTGTAGGTGAGAATCTGAAGGGAACCCTACTGTACTGATGGTGGGAATGCAGACTGGTGTAATCATTATGAAAAACAGTGTGGAGGTTACTCAAAAAATTAAAAACAGAATTGCCTTATGATCCAGTGATTTCATTTTGGGGATTATATCTGGAGAAATCCAAAACATGAATTCAAAAGAATATATTCACCCCCCCTGCTATGTTCATGGCAGCATTATTTACAATAGTGAAGCTATGGAAACAACCCAAGTGCCCATTAATAAGCAAGTGGATTAAAAAAAAGTTGTGTTAAATATACCTAATGGAATACTACTTGGCCATAAAAAAGAATGAAGTCACCCTGGCTGGTGTGGCTCAGTGGACTGAGAGCCAGCCTGAGAACCAAAGGGTTACAAGTTTGATTCCCAGTCAGGGCATATGCCTGGGTTATGGACCAGGTCCCCAGTAGGGGGCAATTGAGAGACAACCAGTCATTGATGTTTCTCTCCCTCTCTTTCTGCCTCCCTCACTGTCTCTCTAAAAATAAATAAATAAAATCTTTTTTAAAAAAGAATGAAGTCTTATCTTTTGCAAAACCTAGGATAACTTAGAGGGTATTATGCTAAGTGAATTAAGTCAGACAGAGAAAGACAAATATTACATGATTTATGATTTTACTTATGTAAAGACAAAGTAAACAAAATAGAAAGAGATTCATAGATACAGAGAACAGACTGATAGTTGACAGAGGGGAGGAAGTTTGGGGGGCTGGGTAAAAAAGGTGAAGAATTAAGATGTACAAATCTGTAGTTACAGAATAGCCACAGAGGTATAAATTACAGCATAAGGAATGTAGTCAATAATATTGTAATAACTGTGTATGGGGTCAGGTGGGAACTTGAAATATTGAGGGCACCACTCTGTAAAGTACATGATTGTCTAAACACTATGTTTTACATCTGAAACTAATACAAAAATAATGTTGAATGTATGAAAATTAAAAATAAATAAATAATCTGGGGAAAAAAGAATATGTGCCAAAACTTATGTGTGTAGCTGATTTTGAGTGTTTTCTTTTGGGAGGTGGGGAGGAGGGTCCACTATATAGCAGACACATTTCCAAATTAAGTTCCACATAGAATTCAATGTTTGTTGAAGAAGATATAATGAAAACATACTGTTTTGAACCATACTATTTAAAAAATCAGTAATGGACTTCCAGTTTTAACCCCAACATGTAAGGAGCCTGGAATTCATCATCCCTCTCCTCTTAACAAAACAAAAAAAATACTAAACAAACTCAAAATCACTGTTATAATTGAGACATCAGAGAATTGAGGTTGTAAGCTAAAACCACCACTTCAAAGTTGGGAGACATAGATAAACAGAGTGTTATGTGTTTAACTGTGTCACCCAGAAGATATGCTACATTTCTAACCTTCTAGTATCTCAAAATGTGAAATTACTTGGAAGTAGGTGTTTTTTTTAAAGATTTTATTTTTATTTATTTTTAGAGAGAGGGGAAGGGAGGGGGGCAGAGAGGGAGAGAAACAGCAATGTATGGTTGCCTCTCACATGGCCCTCACGGGGACCTGGCCTACAACCTAGGCATGTGCCCTGACTGGGAATCGAACCGGGACCCTTTGGTTTCCAGCCCGCGCTCAATCCACTGAGCTACACCAGCCCGGGCAGAAGTAGGGTTTTTGAAGATCTAATTAGTTAAGTTATAAAGTGGTCACATTGAAGTGTCATGGACTCTTAATCCAGAATGACTGAGGTTTTTATAAGAAGAGGGGAAATCCAGGAACAGACCCACAGGGCGGAAGTGCTATATGGCAGAAAAGACACAGAATGAAGTGCTGCGGCCACAAGGCAAAGAACATCAAGGATTGACAGCCACCACCAGAAGATAAAAAGAGGAAATAGGCATTCTCTTCCACAGGTTTCTGAACAGGCATGACCCTGCTGGGACCTTGATTTAGGACTCTGGCCTCCAGAACTATGATAGAATAAATTTCTGTTGTTTTAAGGCACTCACTTTGTGATGCTTTGTTACAGCAACCCTAGCAAATTTACACACAGAGAAGCACAGCCAAGGTCAGCTTCCCTAGAGCAGAGAACACTGGCACCGTGGGCTGATATGAACATTTAATGATATTTTGATGAATTGTTGGAGGCTAAGTGTGAATTAGGATAAGATGCGAAGTTACAGAAAGCAGGGCATAATCTTGGTGGAGTTCCTATATCTTCACCAATTTTACCTCCAGTAATCCACCAGATTCTTGTGGTGAAGAACTAAGAAAAATTACCCTGAACTTTTGGCAGGAAGAGGTCATAACAGAGGCCAACTGTTCAATGAAAAAGACTTTGTCAGATACTTATCTCATATGGGCTGAAGGACAATGGTCTGATTCTAGTTTTCTCTAAGCTCTCTGTGTCACCTAAGCTGAGGAGAAAACAGAACTCTTAGAAACATTTCTGTAGGTTACCACCCAGAAACAGATCCACTGAAAGACTGAAATTTAATCAGAAGATTATAGAATGATTTCTCTCTCATTCCTTACCATCACACCAATAGAACTCTAGTATAATATCAGTGGTTTACAGATGAAAATCTGTAAGGCTCAGAATCTTTTCAAGAAAGTTTTGTGTCCATGTATCCTTTATACGTGTTCCTTGTCCCTTCCCTCTTTTCCCCCATTACCCCCTTCCTCCCTCCCCTCCCTACTGTCAGTTTGTTCTTTATTTCAGTTTCTCTGGTTATAGTTTGCTTGCTTGCTTGTTTGTTTTGAACACAGCCAAAGGGGTATAGGATCGAGGGTGGGAGGTGGGGATAGGTGGGGATGGGTAGGGTGGGGAGCATGATTGGGGGGAAATGGAGACAAGTGTACATGAAGAACAATAAAAAGTAACATTAAAAACAAACAAACAAACAAATAAATACAAGTTCTAAGGGAAATCTAAAGACAACGAGGGAGTCAAAAGCAGGGACACTATAGCAATTTGAAGCCTCTGGCACCTACAGCTACAGCAAACATCAAACACTGTCCAGCTCCTAGCCATATCAACATCAAATCTCACATTAAAGGTCTACTTACCTCAGTTTCTATTATCCAATACATCATGTCCAGCTTTCAACAAAAAATTACAAAACATGCTAAAAGGAAAAAACACAATGTTAAGAAACAAAGCAGTCATTAGAACCAGATTATTAGACAGAAAACCCAAAGTAGTGATGATGACTATGTTAAGACCTTCAATGGAAAAAATAGACAACATACAAGAAAGGATGCCTAATGTAAGCAGAAATAATATAAGCAGAGAAACTAAAAGAAATAATAAAAAAGATTCTAGAAATAAAAAACACTAACAGAAATGAAGACTGCCTTTGATGGAGTCATCCACAGATGACTAGACATGGCCAAAGCGATAATCAGAATTTTTAAAAGTACATCAATTGAAACTTCCCAAACTGAAATACAAAGAGAAAAAAGAACAACAAAGACAGCACCCCCCATACCACCCCCCAGCCTATTGAATCACTACATCTGCCCAGCCACTCTGGCTCTGCCCTGTTGAGTTCAGTCTGCAAGGGAATCAGAGTACCAAACAGAGCTGGGACTTTTGGAGCACACCTCTGACTGTGGCCTTTGTCCAGGAATCAAAGGGGCACTTGGGTGTTGTGTGGCTACATCGTAGATGGGGCTCCATCTCCCCTTAGAGCTAAGCCTGTGCTGTCCCAAGAAGGGGAAGAAGTGCCCAACCCCCTCTTGCAGGCTTACTGGCAACACCCCCAAGGAAAAATTGTTTGGATCTACACTTTCAAGTCCTGGTGGCCCTGCCCTGCTGAGCGCATTTTCTCAGTTTCACAAGGGAGGGGGAGCACTGCTTGGAGCTGGGACATTGCCAGTGTGCCTCTCTCAAAGGCAATTCTGGGACTGGGACTAAGTCCTTAGCCCCTTCCTGTGGGGTTGGCCTGTGCATCAACCCCAATTCCCCAATGGGAGACTCTTTTGATCAGTCCTTTTGAGCTCCAGTGGCTCTTCCCTGTTGAGTTTGCTCCTGCAGAGGGGACTGCTGGCTGTACCCAACCTAAACTGAAGGTGCATTCCTCCTGGGGGAGCTAGAGTTGAAGACTCTGCAATAGCCTGAGTGGTTTGGCTCTGGAGTAGGGACCACTTTTTCCTCATTGAGTGCCTGACTGTGTGGCCCCCCAAGTATAGGACCCTCTAGCTTCATCCTGCCAACCATGGTTGTCCCACTTTACCAAGCTCACAACCTGTGATAGAGTCTGTGGGTCATGGTCAGCCTGGGCCCACTATTGGAAAGCTCTGGAGAAAGACAGGGCAACCTCATGGGGAGGTGGAGTAGCTGACAGGTGGAGGTGAATGTGGTAGTGATTTCCACACACGTGTAAACACGCAGTCCTGAGAATTTACACGTTTTGAGCACAGCTCCGTGTGATTCCCGTGTAAACAAGTGTGGATCATGTCTGTGGGATGGGAATTCTCTAATAGGAATTTGGCAAAGATGTATCTTAAAAAATTCTGGCTTGCTGTGCCCTGCATATTACTTTAATCTGTTCCAGTCTGCCACCGGATGTGAATCTACATCCCGATGCCCTGCTAATGAGTAATCTTACCCCTGTTCTGCTTAATCCCATGTATAATCAATCCAATGTAAATGTGTGCTAATGCCCCTCATAAAAACCCTGGCTGGGCAAGCCACTGGGCTTTTTCCTGAGATGGGAGGAATCAGCCACGTGGCCCCGGTCTCTCTTTCCCCGCGTGTCTCAGTATGAGATTCATACACGCATTGGGTCACGGTCACCCATGGGTATCGGCAGGTCCGATCTACCCCGTGTCAGGTGAACCTGAAAAATCCTCAGACTTTTTAAAGATCTGCCCCTAGTTCTAAGTGCGAGGAAGCTAACCCTTGTACACAGATGCCCCCGCTCCGTGCTCACCCAGGCCCAGCAGATGCAGCCACAGATAGTAAATAGTGTAGTAGCTCCAGACAGGCAGCCCAAGGCTGGCTACAAACAACATCAATTAATTAACTGTCAAATTAATATTTGACAATGAAGGCAAGAGAATACAATGGAATAAAGACAGTGTTTCAATAAATGGTGTTGATAAATTGGACAGGTACATGAAAAAATGAAACTAGACCACCAACGTACATTATACAAAAAGACAAACTCAAAATGGATAAAAGACTTAAATATAAGTTGTGAAACCATAAAAATCCTAGAAAAAACAAGCAGTAAAATTTCAGGCATCTCACATAGCAATATTTTTGCTGATGTATCTTCTAGGACAAGAGAAACAAAGGAAAAATAAACAAATAGGATGACACCAAATTAAAAAGCTTTTGCACAGCAAAAGAAATCATCAACAAAATGAAAAGGGGATCCACTGTATGGAAAACATATTTGCCAATGATACATCTAACAAGGGGTTAATTTCCAAAATATGTAAAGAACTTACACAAGTCAATACCAGAAAGACAAATAATCCAGTTAAAAATGGAAACGGACCTGAATGGACACTTCACCAAAGAGAACACACAGATGACCAAGAGACATGAGAAAAAATGCTCAATGTCACTAATCATCAAAGAAAGGCTAATTAAAACCACAATGAGACATCAGTTCATGCCTGCCAAAACTGCTATCACCAATATAACAAATAACAAGTGTTGGCAAGTAGGTGGAGCAAAGGGAGTCCTAGTGCACTGTTGGTGAGAATGCGGACTGGTACATTCTTCAAAAAATTAAAAATTAAATAGCTTTTGACCCAGTGATCTCATTTCATATATCAGAGGAAACCAGAAACACCAATTTAGTAGAATATATGCACCACTATGTTCATTGCAGCATTAATTACAGTCAAGATCTGGCAACGGACCCAGTGCCCATCAGTAAATGAGTGGATAAAATAGCTGTGGTACATTTACACAATGAAATACTATGTGACCATACAAAAAAGAAACTCTTACCATTCGCATCAGCATGGGTGGACTTGGAGATCATTATGCCAAGTAAAATAAGCCAGTCCGTGAAAGACATATACCATATGATCTCACTTATATGTGAAATCTAATGAACAAAATGAACAGATAAAATAGAAAGAGGCATGGATACATGGAACAGACTGACAGTTGTCAGGGGAAAGCAGGGAGGTGAGTCTGGATGAAAGAAGGTAAAGAATTTATCTGAAGAATATATATGCATAACCCATAGATGTGAAAACAATGTGGTGATGGCCTGAGAAAAGGGAGAGGGAGGGCTGAGTGAAGGTGAGCAAATTGGGGGACAATGGGGACAGCTATATATAAAAAATAAAGTTTAAAAAGCTACCTGAAAACAAATGAACATGAACACACGACAACGTGAAATTTATGGGACACAATGAAAGTAGTCCTGAGAAGGAAATTCATAGCATTACAGACCTACTTCAACAGGCAAGAACAGCCTCAAATAACAATCTAACCCTACACCTAAAAGAACTAGAAAACAAGAAACAAAGCCCAGAGCAAGTAGAAGGAAGGAAATGATAATGATCAGAGCAGAAATAAATGACATAGAGACTAAAAATCATACAAAAGATCAATAAAACCAAGAGTGGGTTCCTTGATAAGATAAAGTTGATAAACTTTTAATAAGGCTTATCAAGAAAACTGAGAGAGGACCCAAATAAATAAAATCAGAAATGAAAGAAGAGAAGTAATGACTGATACCATAGAAATACCAAGGATTATAAGAAAATACTATGAACAACTACATGCCAACAAATAGGACAACCTGGGAGAAATAAATTTTTATAAACACACAATCTTCCAAAATTGAATCAAGAAGAATCAGAAACCCTGAATAGAGCAATTATAACGAATGTAATTGAGGCATTAATAAAAAAACTCCCAGCAAACAAAAGTCTCCAAAAAGCTTTCAGTATTCGCCCGGCTGGTGTGGCTCCGTGGATTGAGCGCGGGCTGGGAACAAAAAGGTCTCGGTTCGATTCCCAGTTGGGGCACATGCCTGGGTTGCAGGCCAGGTCCCCAGTGAGGGCCATGTGAGAGGCAACCATACATTGCTCTTTCTCCCTCCCTTCTTCTCTCTCTAAAAATAAATAAATAAAAAATCTTAAAAAACAACAACAAAAAAAGCTTTCAGTATTCAATCAAAAACATTTAAAGGCAAATGACAAATTCTGCTCTCTAAAGCAAGAACAACAATTGGAGCAAAGAACAGACCAACTAATTACTTTGGGGGGAAAGGCTTGGGAATGAGACACTTTTGGGAACAAAGGCTTTGCAAAGCTACCATAGATTCCTGGGATCCTAGAAGTCCATATGCTTGCTCAAGGCTGGGTGCATACTTTAAAAAGATTTTTGAAGGCCCTTAGCTCCCACTCTGGCTGACCTTCAGATTTTGCATGAGCCAGAAATGAAGGTTCAGGCAGTTGCAAACTGAATATTGAAATTATGCCCCAACACACAAGCAGAGTTTATATGCAAAGACAAGGAGACTTTTTTTTCTCCAGGCATTTAAGAAAATCTTTGTTGAATCACTAGCTGACCATTAGGCATGACCTCAATGGCCACACACAAAGAATACAAATTTCACAAAATTAGTTCAGAAAAGCCACTAAAAATATAAATAACACCTACAAGAAACAGTTTTACTGGGGACAGAGAAGTAGCTGATTTCCAGAACTGCCACATTATAATACTCAAATGTCCAATTTTCTACAAATTCTCTGAGGTCAGCATCACCCTAATACCAAAAGCAGACAAAGACATTACAAGAAAGGAAAACTACACACAAATATCTCTCATGAGCACGTATGCATAAATCCTCAACAGAATATTTGAAAATTAAATTAAACAATGTATAAGAAGAATTATACACCATGACTAAGTGGGATTTATTCCAGGTTTGCAAGACTAGTACAACATTAGTAAATCAATTAATTTAAGTCATCACATCAACAGGCTAAAGAAGAAAAGTCATGTGATTATGTCAATAGATGCAGAAAAAGCACCTGACAAAATACAATACCCACTCATGATTTTTAAAAATCCTCTCAGCAAATTAAGAATACAGGGAAACTTCCTCAGTTTGATAAGGAACACCTACAAAACCCTACAGCTAACATCATACTTAATGGTGAGAAACTCGATGATTCCCTGTTATATTAGGAAGAAGGAAAGGATGTTTCCTCTCACCATTCAATATCATGCTAGAAGTTCTAGGTAATTCAGTAAGGTGAGAAAGGGAAGTAAAATGTACAGATTTTGAGGAAAGAAATAAAACTGTATTTGTTAATGGATGACATAATCGTCTATGTAGAAAATTCCAGTGAATTAAATGACACTCCTAGAACTAATAAATGATTACAGCAAAGATGTAAGATAAAGGTTCATATAGAAAATCAGTTGCTTTCCTGTGTACTGGCAATATGCAATTGGATTTTGAATTTAGAAACACAACACCACTTATATTAGCACCAAAAGTAATGAAATACTTAGGTATAAATCTAACAAAATATGTACAAGATCCCTAGAACAAGGATCTAGGATTCAGAACAAGAATCTAGAATTTTGTAGAGGATAACCACAAAACTCTGATTTAAAAAATAAAAGAAGGTCTAAATAAGTAGAAAGATATTTCATGTCCATATATAGGAAGACTCAGCATTGTTAAGATGTCAGTCTTTTCCAACTTGATCTTTTTTTTTAATAATTTTTAAATTTATTTTTAACTATATTTTATTGATTATGCTGTTACAGTTGCCCCACTTTCCCCCCTTCTTGCCCCCCACCCTCTTATCCCCCCTTTCCCTACCCTTTAGTTTTGTCCATAGGTCATACACATAAGTCCTTCTGCTTCTGCACTTCCTATACTATTCTTAACCTCCCCCTGTCTGTTTTCTACCTACCATTTATGCTACTTATTCTGTGCCCCATTCCCGCCCTCTCCCCCTACCACTCCCCTGTTGATATTCCTCCATACCTCATATAACTCCCTTTAACATTTCATACAATAAAGGCTGGGTGATGATGAACTTCTTGAACTTGACCTTATCTGAGAAGCACTTTATCTGCCCTTCCATTCTAAATGATAGCTTTGCTGGATAGAGTAATCTTGGATGTAGGTTCTTGCCTTTCATGACTTGGAATACTTCTCTCCAGCCCCTTCTTGCCTGCAAAAACTCTTTTGAGAAATCAGCTGACAGTCTTATGGGAATTCCTTTGTAGGTAACTGTCTCCTTTTCTCTTGCTGCTTCCAGGATTTTTTCCTTATCTTTAATCTTGGGTAATGTAATTATGATGTGTCTTGGTGTGTTCCTCTTTGGGTCCAACTTATTTGGGACTCTCTGAGCTTCCTGGACTTCCCAAAAGTCTATTTCCTTTACCAGCTTCGGGAAATTCTCCAATTTGATCTTACAGATTCAATGCAATCCCAAGCAAATCTCAGTAAGTCACTTTGTAGATATCAACAAATTGACTCTATAAAGTTTATGCAAGGACGCAAAGGACTGGAAAGGCAATACAATATTGAACAAGGAGAAGGTCAGAGGACTGATACCATTCAACTTTAAGGTTAATATAAATTAGTTACAGTAATCAAGACTGGTGCTGACTAAAGAATAGACAAAAAAAAATGGAACAGAATAAAGAACCCAGAAATAGACCCATATAAATAGAGTCAGCTGATCTTCAGAAAAAAGTCAATATCAACAGTCACAAATCATTTGATAGCATGTAACCTTGATATGATGTGATGAAAATGCCACTATACCCTGTGGTCTTCCCATAACCCCAAGTCTAATTACAAGAAAACATCAGATAAATTCCAACAAGGGGGCTATTTACAAAATGCGTAACCTTCAAACTGTTATGAAAATCAATTAAAAAAGGAAAAATCTGAGAAATGATTACAGTTAAGCCCAAAGAGACATGACAAGTGAATATAATGTGCTCTCCTGAAACCAAAACGTATGTTAAGCAAAAGCTAAGCAAACTAGAATAAACTATGGGCTTTAGTTAATAATTACATCTTACTATTGATTCATTAATTGTCACAAACATACTATACTAATGTAGAATGTTATTTTTAGAGAGAATTAGATGACAGGTTAAATGAGAACAGTCTGCAAAATTCTTTCAATCTTTCTATTAATATAATCTGTTCTAAAAAGATTTTTTTTTAATTTAGGGAATTCCAGTGCATTGTAATAATAAAAACATGACTATCTTTTAGTTGGTTTTCTAAATTCTCCTATTTTCTGAAGTGAGGATGTGTACCCCCACTGCCCTGCCTTTGTTATGCACTGCTCCCAACTTCTTGTATTTGTTTATGTTGATTCCATCTTACTTAATATTTTTGCTATCTTCTTTATATCTTGCAATACTTTTTTTCTATTGGGTTTTCATCTTTTTTATTACTAATATGTAACAACTTTTTATATCCAAATACTATTAACTTTCTGTATTAGTTTCCTAGGGCAACACAGGGTAGCTTAGAAACACAGAAATTCATTGTCTCACAGTTCTGGAGGCTGGAAATCTGAAATCAAGGTGCCAACAGGGCCATGCCTCCTCTTAAACTTTCCTTGCGTCTTCCTAGCTTCTGGTAGTTTGCCAGCAATTATTGGCATTTTATTGCTTGAAGATGCATCACTTCAACCCTCCACCTTCACATGACCTTCTTCCCTCTGTGTGTGTTTGTGCCTCTGTCCAAATTTTCGTTTTATAAGGACACCAGGTACTGTATTTTTCAGACTATAAGACATACTTTCCCCCCCAAATTCGGGAGGAAAATGGGGGTGCGTCTTATAGTCCGAATGTAGCTTACCTGGCTCACTGGGGGTGGGGCGGCAGTGGAGCGGGGTCACAGGAGGCAGGAGCAGGGTCTCTGCTGCAGGAAGCCTGCAGCAGCAGGAGTGGGGAGATGCTGCGGGCCCTGGGCTGGTGGGGGGTGTCCCAGTGGTGCCGTGCGAAGCAAGGGAGGCAGGAGCAGAGTCCTCGCTACGACATACTATAGTGCTAGGAAGGAGGGCACAGGCGGTGCAGACATGTCAGAAAAAGAAAGCCTGCGGCGCCCCGTACGTGCCTCCGTCACGTGACTGGTGTGTTCCCCACTAACATTAACATGGGCAAATTCCTGTGCAGGGTCACCTGTCGATGTGGCCCTGCAGCTGTTGCAAAACTACAACTCCCATCCTGCTTGGACAGGTTGGGATGATGGGAGCTGTGATTTGGCAACAGCTGCAGAGCCACACAGGTTTGTGCAAAACTTCTGTCCACATACAAGAGTGTTGCACAGCCTGTGGCCCTCCAGCAGCAGGTCCCCCCACAACAGTGTCGGCAGCAGGTCCCCCCACAACAGTGTCAGCAGCAGGTCCCCCCACAACAGAGTCAGCAGCAGGTCCCCCATAACAGTGTCAGTAGCAGGTCCCCCCACAACAGTGTCAGCAGCAGGTCCCCCATAACAGTGTCAGCAGCAGGTCCCCCACAACAGTGTCAGCAGCAGGTCCCCCATAACAGTGTCAGCAGCAGGTCCCCCCACAACAGTGTCAGCAGCAGGTCCCCTATAACAGTGTCAGCAGCAGGTCCCCCATAACAGTGCGTCACCCACTGATGTTCTCAGCTGCAGGGCCCCCATAACTAAGAAGGACGCAGTGCTGATGGTTCTGTCGTTACTGTATTTTGTTGTAGAAAGATACGACAGCGTACCGTAATCTTTGTATCAACATTTTTTTTCCTATTTTCTTCCTCTAAAACCTAGGTGCGTCTTATGGTCTGGTGTGTCTTATAGTCCAAAAAATACAGTATATTGGATTGGGGGCCCTCTCTATGATCTTATTATGGCTTGACTACATTTGTAAATATCTTATTTCCAAAAGAGGTCACATTCTGTGTAATGGGAATTAGAACTTCAACCCAATTTTGGGAGGTACACAATCCAACCCATAACACTTTCTGGTCATTTCAGTGGTGAATTTTTTTAACTAGTGACTTCTTTTCCTTAATATTTTGGTGCTTTTTAGCATAATTTTTAAAAATACTTTTACATCGTTAAATCAGTCATGTTTTACCTTTCTGACTTCTGAGAAACAAGGGACTTTCTGCTCTAAGATTTTAGAATTATTACTATGCATCTTATTGAAATGATTTTACTGATGTTTTTATGTTTAAAATTTAATCTGTCTGAATGGGCAGAAGTATCTCTTGAATTAAACACATTCACATACTTCTTAAAGACAAACAGTTTTTACCACACTGAAGAAAAACTATATCCTGACCGTCCATTAATTAGCAAAGAACAACTCCCAACCCTGCCCACTTCCAAGGAATCAGTAAATCACACTGTTATCCAGGGTAGTATTTAGTCTTGTATTCTTTTTTGCTTCCTTTTCAGGCTTGGGTTGGCAAGAAAGCAGCCACAGACCACACTTCCCCCTACCCCTTCCTTCAAAGGCTGCTCCCTTAGCAACACAGTGAGAGCCTTAGAAATGAACAGTACAGAAAAGACTGGATTAAATTATTAGCCAAGAACTGTAACTGCCCTTTTCTCCATACTGGAGAAAAGAAAAGATGTTATACATTCTTACATACATGCAAAAACTTACATCCATGGTCATAGTTAGATATACAGACAAATGCTTATTCTTAAAAATACAACTCTATTATTGTTGTGAAATGGACAATTAATATGACAATTTTGTCTCTTCCTCTTTCATATCTTTGTCTTATTGCATTGTCTGGAATTTTGTGGACAATGTTAGTTGACAGCATATATCTTCAACACTATATCTGCAGTTTCTAAGTGCCCAAAGCTCTGAAATCTAAAAGTTTTTTCAAAGGTTTGTAGCAAACTCATTGGGAAACAAAACCTGACCTGAACTAATGTAAAGTATTTGTACTCTGTATGTGTGCAACTTGGGGTAAGCATATCTGGCTACTCAGATACTAAGGTGCTTGATTATGTAGTGCTGCCCCAGTCCACACTGTGGTTTTGCCCACTGTATGTATATATATACACACACAATACTGCCTTGAAAAATCTTAAAAACTTTTAACATGAGGCTAAGCTGATCCCAAGGGTGTCAGTGAAGAGTTTCTGCACCCTAAGCTCATTGTCTGATGTGAATAAGGATGCCTCCAGGATTTATTGATTAAACTTAACTTTAGCTGGTGGCTTGGTGATACTGGTAACCTGGCCAGTGCTGCCAGCCTGGTAGTGCCCAGAGTGTAAGCAGGAGTGGAGAGAAGGGGCCACAGGAGGACTGCCACATTGCCTGGGTAACCAGGCTATCCCAGCGTGCAGTGCATGATGACAGATGGTGCCATCCCCAGACAGGACTCAGGAGGAAGATGTCATAGCACCAAGTATACACAAGGCTAGGGAGGGTAGTTGGCTAAGGGAAAAGCCCTCCTATTCCCTACCGGTTCAGTGAAGACCCATTAAGTCTAGCCTGGGAAAACATGGGATGATTGGCGATGTTGGACATTCCTGAAGCATATAGAAGTTGGAGCACCCTTCCAGCCCATAGGGGTAGCCTATATAAACAGAGGGAAGGGGCAGAGCACTCTGTCTTGGGCCCACCATTGAGATGTGTGGGCCAGTGCTTTGTGGGACCAGCTGGCCCTGAAAGCCACATGGCAAATGGTGACTCTGAAAAGAAGGGAGCTTGAGGCCTGACATTGGCTGGGAGGGAAGCTGAGCTGCTTGGAGGATGACTCAGCAGCTGCCTGCAGTTCCTGAAGGACAGTATTTTGAATGGGAGAAGGAACTCTGGGCACAGCCTGGAACTGGTCTGGCAGAGGGTGGTGGGATTTTTCTCTGGGTTTTCTGGAAGGATGGGCTCTGAGGCAGGAACCTGCTATCCTATCAGACTGTGCAGCTTTTGAATAAAAGACTTCTTTCCTTTTCTCACCAAGCCTCTGCCTCTAGAATTTACCTACGGCTGGTGATGGGCAGCCGAACCACACTTTTGTTCAGTAACATTGGGACAAACATTTTTAAATTAAGTATAAATTGAAATAACATTTAAAGTCAGTTAAAAGAGCTCTCCATGCTATTCATATATCTTGATCTGTTTATGTTGTCTACCACTTCCAGTTCATTTCCCTTTTCTGTGAAAAAAATCAATTGTATTTAGACTTAAGTGTTTTGAGACTCCCTATTTCTATTCTGGCATGTGAAGAGCTTGTAAATAGTCACTACATCCTTACAAATAAAAAGCTGAACAAATTGAAAATCAACAACTTTTCTTAGATCCACCAGAGAATTGAGGTCACAAGGCAAACCAATGCACCCAATATTGGAGAGAAAGAGAGGCGAACACAGAAAATCACAAGTTATCAGAATAAAAACGTCTAAGCAGAAACCTCCTGGGGACCAGTGCTCAGAGAGGAAAACCTGAACTATAATTGAGAATTGCTGGAGCTCATAAAAACTTCTTGGGGGGGGTGGTGGTGATCTTCATACATTTGTGAATTTTGCTTCCAGAAATTTTACCAGGTTCTCACAGTGAAAATGGAGAACAGTCCCTTGTGCTTCTAGCAGGGGGGAGGGGAAAAGCGCCCTTTGAAATATACCTGGACACTCAGTTCTTTTTATTAAGGTCTGCCTTTAAGGGAAATCATTTGCCAGTGCCTAACCATCTTGGGGGAAGGGGAATAACCAGGTCAAATCCCCTATAGCTTTTCTCTGATCTAAAAGGAACAAAACAACTGATACAGAATAGAGAGGAGCACAACCCAGGGATGCAGGCTTGGTAAAACACCGAGATGTAATCATAGGAATATAGAATGCTTCCCCACCCCACATCTCACCAGCACGTTGGTAGGGCACCTGTTCAGCAGGAGAAACAAAACAAAAAATGCCAGAGGAAATTTTAACCTCTGACATCCACAGCTACAGCAAAGAGTAAACACAGCATAATCTCTAGCTAGACAAACATAAAATTTCACACTAAATGGCTATTTACCTGTTCTTTTTACTTAGTATATTATGTCCAGCTTTCAGCAGAAAATTACAAGGCATACTAAAAGACAAAAATACAGTTTGAAGAGATGAACAGACATGAGAACCAAACTCAGATATGACAGAAATTTTGAAATCATCTGACCAATAATTAAAAACTGTGATCAATATGCTATAAGCTGTAATGGAAAAGTGGAAACCATGAAAGAATATATGGGTCATATCAGCATAGAGATGGAAACTCTAAGAAAAAATCTTTACCTACAACTATACACATTATTCTCAATTAATTGTTAGTTTTATACCTGTATTTTTTTCACATTTCTAACGCTGCATAATTGTATTCTTTCTGTCTTGTCAGACTTGTCAGAAACATGTTTATTTTACTGATCTTTTCAAAAGAAACAATTCTTGACCCTATATCCCAACTGTAATTTATCAACTTCTGCTTCTTTCTTTACTAATTCCATTTCTTCTGAATACGTTTAGTTGACTTGTGGTTATCTTTCCTGTTCCATGGAAGTAGTTCACATTCAGCTATTTTTATTATTTCTCACTGGTTAACAGATCATTAAGATCCTGAGTCCGTGTGACTGTCAAAGTGTAATGGGGGGACCTCTCCCCTGGAAATTGGGAAGGGTGGAAAACCCCGAAGAGGGCACATGTCTGTGTCACCTCAGCAACCGGGACCATGTGCGTGTAACACAGAAAAAAGGCGCACAACACTGGCACTAAAAACCAGGAAGGTGATTGGATGGGAGGGACATAACCTCCCATGTGTGCAAACGCCACGCTTTTACTTCCCCGTCCCGTCCAGTAGCTGATGGGTCCGCAGTTGGGGGCTGAGTTTCCTGAGCAGAGGACCGAGGCAGAGGGATTCCGAGTATCCCTTGCCGTAGTGCTCCAGGACCTGCGTGTCCTGGAGCACAGCAGATTTTGGATAGTAGGGCAGTGGGGGAGGCTAGGGTGGCGGGCTCAGGTAGGTTCAGCGGGTGGACTCGGAGAGGCTCTGGGCGACAAATTCCATGCCCCTCCCCCAGTTGGGAAGCTGTGGTGGCTGCCACCCACCCGTGGCTAATGCTAGGGCAGGTCACTCAGCTACAACCACAGTGCAGCTGGGGAGCGTCAGGCCCCTCATCCCTCCCTGAGTGCTTCATGCCTGACTCAGAGCACTGCAAGTACTATGAGCAAGGCCACTAAGAAGCGGGCAGTGGGGTAGGGAGAGGGAATTAGGGTCGGCAGGTCCCGGGATGCAACATGGCTGGGCAACAAACCTTGTGCCCCTGCCCTGTGTGTGAAGCCATGGGAAACTGCTGCCATGGTCATCCCGCACCCCCCACCCCCGGCCCCAGCAACCTGCTCACTTCTTGGTGGAGGGGGTGGGGGTGGACATCAAGAAATCTACTGTCTATTCATTTATGTGTGAATAAAAATTCCATTTCCCTTCCACTAGATTCTGTCTTTAAAGTTATTGCCCATGGGTGGCAGGCGGTGGGACACCACTGGTTGTTTGGTTACGGTAGTTGCACCCAATGTGGCCTTTAGAAGCTGAGGTCAGCAGGGGAGAAGTTCTCAATGCCGAGGTGCAGGGAACCTGTGGGAAAACATGATGGGTGCACTGAAACTTCTGCTTCTGTGGTGCTAATTATTCCTTTGCCACGTCAATTTTAATGTCTGAAAATAGTTCATCATGAGTCTGTATTACAATACCCAAATATTGGGCACCGAGATTAATTCACAGGTGAATTTATTAAATGAAGTGTGTGAGGGGCTGGGCTATAATGATAAAAAAGACAGACATGATTTCTGCTCTTAAAATATTTTACTGCTAACAATAACAAAGTAGGTAAATCTTGGCAACATCCATTATTATGTCTTCAGGGTAAATTCCTAGCATTAGACTTGCTAGGTCAACAGATATACACATTTTCATAGTTTTGTGGCAATCATCCAAACATCACATATTGGAATCATTGGTATTAAACAATGTACACTTTCTGACACTACTGACTATTGGAATTTTTAAAATTCTTTGCCAGTTTATAAAAAATTAAAACACATAGGAATAAACGTAAACAAAAAAGTATAAGACATGGAATAATAAGACAGTAAAGAAAGAAATTGAAGAAGAGTCAAATAAATAGCAATATATACTGTGCTCATGTCTAGAAAGAGCTAATTTCATTAAAATGTCCATACTACCCAAAGTAATTTATAAATTCAATGTAATCCTTATCAAAACACCAATGGAATTTTTCACAGAAATTAGGTTTATTTATTCTGTGAAAAAAACATAAATTAGGTTTAGAATAAGTAAACCTAAAAATCTGTATGGAAGCACAAAAGATTCCTAATAGTCTCAGCAATCTTAAAAAAGAAGAACAAAGTTGGAAGTATCTTGCTACCTGTACTACAAGGCTATAGTAATCAAAATGATATTGTACTGGCATAAAAACAGACACATAGATCAGTGGAACAGAATAGAGAGCCCAGAAATAAATCCACACCTGTATGGCCAATTAATATATGACAAAGGAAGCAAGAATATACAATTGGGTTAAGGCAGCCTCTTCAATAAATGGTGCTGAGAAAACTGGAAAGATACACACAAAATATAAAACTAGATCATTTTCTTACACCATACAAAAGAATAAACTCAAAATGGATTAATGTCTTAAATGTAAGACTCAAACCCATAAACTCCTAGAAGAAAACACAGGCAGTCAAGTTTCTGACATTTTTCTAAGCAACATATTCTTTCTGGCATATCTCTTCAAGCCAAGAAAACAAAAGAGAAATAAATAAATTCAACTGTATCAAACTAAAAAGGTTTTGCACAATGAAATAAAAACAATCTACCAATTGGAAGAAGATATTTGTCAATGATACACCCGATAAGGGGTTAATATTCAAAATTTATAGAGAACTCAATTCAATACCAAAAAACTCCAAGCAATCCAGTTAAAAAGTGGGCAGAGGACTTGAATAGACATTTCTTCAAAGAGGACATGCAAATGGCCAAAGAGATGCTCAATGTCACTGATCATCAGAAAAATGCAAATTAAAACCACAGTGAGATACCACCTCGCACCTGTCAGAATGACTGTCATCAATAAATCAACAAGTGGCAGAGGATGTGGAGGAAATGGGCATCTTGTGTATTGCTGGTGGGATTGCAAATTGGTACAGTGACTATAGCAAACATTATGGAGTTTTCTCAAAAAGTTAAAAATAGAACTACCTTATTACCCAGCAATTCCACTTCTGGTTATCTATCCAAAGAAATACAAAACACTAGTTCAAAATGATATATGAAGTCTGTCCAGAAAAAGTCCAGTAATAGTTAACATAATGAGAATGGTTTGTGTGACATCCACATAACCTGGCTTCCAAGGAGAGTGGACTAGAATGCACATGTGTGAACAATGATGACTTCACTGTACTAGTCCGCAGGGGTGGTAGACACCATTGAGTGAGCATGTGTACTGTGTGGCCCTCAAATTCAAAATGACTGAGCGAGTAGAGCAATTACTCTGCAGCAAATTTTGTATTAAGCTTGAACATTCTTCCATGGAAACTATTCAGATGATTCAGAAAGCTGCAGCTATGGGAAAATGGTGATTGGCAGCTTCATCACAACAATGCGTCCACTCATGCATCATGTCTCATGCAGAGTTTTTTAGCAAAAGGTCAAATCACCCAGGTGACTCAGTGCCCTATAGCCAGATTCAGTGCCCTGCAACTTTTCCCAAAACTAAAATCACCTCTGAAAGGAAAGATTTCAGACCATCACTGAGATTCAGGAAAATATGAGGGGGCAGCCTATGGCGATTGGGAAAACTGTGTGAGGTCCCAAGGTGTCTACTTTGAAGGAGACTGAGGTGTCATTGTTCTATGTACAATGTTTCCTGTATATTGTATCTTCTTCAATAATGTCTATTTTTCATATTACATAGCTGGATACCTTCTGGATAGACCTCAAACACAACCCTGTGTTTATTACAGTGTTATTTACAATACCCAAAATATGGAAGCAACCTAAGTGCCCATCAATGGACAATTGGATAAATAAGATGTGAGATATATATATATATATACAATGGAATACTACTCGACCATAAAAAGATTTGAGACAAAATGGATGGACCTAGAGGGTATTATGCTAAGTGAAATAAATCTGACACAGACAAATACCATATGATTTCACTTATATGTGGAATGTAGAGAACAAAATAAATGAACAAACAAAACAGAAACAGACTCATAGATAAGAGAAAAACTGATGGTTGTCAGATGAGAGGGCTTTGTGGGAAGTGTGAATAAGGTGAAGAAATTAAGAAGTACAAATTGGTAATTACAAAATGAGGATGTGAAGTAGAGGATAGGGAATATAGTAAATAATATTGTAATAACTATGAATGGTGCCTGGTGGGTACTAGACTTATTGGGGATCACCTTGTAAGTTATATAAATGTCTAACCATTATGCTGTACTCCTGAAACTATTGTAAAATAATATCGAATGTTAACTTTAAGTAACAAATAAAAAATCATTAAAATAAATTTTTTGCCTGTTTTAGTGAAAACTTCTACCATGTTATTTACTTTTACCACCAGCATTTGTTGACCATTATATCTTTTGTGAATGGCTTTTGATAATTTCTGTATTAGTGTTTTGTCTTTTATTTATTAGCTTATATTGTATATGTACAAAGATTAATGTCTTTTTCTTATAATTATGTTGCTAATATGGTATACATATTTGGGTAGATTGCTTTAAATTTAGTTAATTGCACTTTAGGACATATAAATATTATTAATTTTAAGTGCTCAAATATTTGAATTCTGTATTGATTTTGTCTTTGTATTGATTCATAGAAAAGGTTCCACATCATTGTGATTAGGTAAACATTCAACTATATTTTCCTTATGCTGGTTTAATTCTTCCATGCAAAGCTGGGACCTTTCCCAAGATATTTGTCCAAAAAGTGGGAAAATACTTATTTGACAAATTTACTGAGTGCCTCCCCTGTGCCAAGCAGCAATTCTCTACTGCATAGTCTCTGGCTTTCTGAGGACAAGCCCAGAAGAGCTGGTCTGAAATTTGCCTAGTGTTCCTTTGTGGGTGAGTGGTGGGGGAGCTTCATCCATCAGAGTGCTCCTGGCTGTTGTGGATGAGAATAAGTCTACCAAGACATGATCTGCTTGTGGAGAAAATGCTGACCAGTCTCTCAGAGGAGAAATGTCTAGAGCCTCTCTCTCAATGGGCTTTTATTGAGTTTAGCTTGCATAGGGGTGCATATCAAAGAAAGGAGGTATGGTTTACAGATAACATATCTGGGATCCTTTCTGGATTTCTGGGGGTCCTTTTCAGTCAGGATCTGGTAGACAGGGTGACACCAATTGGCTGTAAAACCTTGGGAAACAAACTCATGTTGTATTTGGACCTTTAACATTTAAATTGAGGACATTCTTAGCAAAGCAGACTTCACAGGATTTAACACATTCTTTCTTAGGCCTGATTCCTGCCCCCTCCCCACCACCAGGAGCCACCAGTTCCAGCACAGGGCTGCACCCCACTTCAGCATTGTTTCGGGTCTGAATCAGGTGGGGGAAGCAAGGCAGCCAAGAGATTAGGAGACTTTTTACAGATAGAATGAGGACTCAGGCTGATAAAGCCAAGGGGTGAGGGTCTTTTGTCCTTCCGCCATAATCCCCTAAATCCTTCCCTGATGGGCCCCTTCACAACTGTGCCTGTCTTAGGTTGTTCCTTCCTTGAGGAATCTTACCCATCATTGACTATCCAGTCATCCTCCAAGGGCCAAGCAGGGTCAAGTAAAGGGGGCAGAGGCTGTGACCCTGCTGGGAGGGTAAGTTTTGTCTCCTCACTTGTTCATGGACCCAAGATTCCCTAGCCGTGGGGCCTTTTCACCTCTTGGCGAGGTTATGGCTCCTGAAACCAGGCAGGATGGTTTCCAACAGGTGAGGGGTGGTAAGGAGAGAAAGAAAGCTTATTTCATGACACATAACAAAGTTTATTTATGACTTGGAAAATTTTGAATTTTTCATAGCTATGCAAATTAACTGAATCTTTGATTTTAGGACTCTTGTACCATTTATACTTCCACTAGCAACAAGTGAGAGTTCTTGTTTTTTCACATCCTCATCAACATTTTTTGTTGTCAATGTTCTGGAGTTTAGTCATTGTAATTAATGCTAGTGGTATCTCATTGTTCTTTTAATTTGTAATCCGTAATGACATATAATGTTGAGCATTTTTTCATATACTCATTTGACATCTGCATACCTTCTTTGGTGCTGTGTCTATTCAGAGCTTTTGCTTATTTTTCAACAAATTTGTTCTTCATCTTCTTGCTTAAATTTACTTTTAAAATTTTTATTCTTTTGAATGCTACATTAAATTTTCTTTTCGGGTGGTTCATTGATGGTATATTGAAACACAACTGAATTTTGCATGTTTATTTTGTATACTCTACTGTATTAATTTATTTGTTCTAGTACTGCGTGTCTGTATTCTTTAGGATTTTCTATATAAGATAAGTCAAACCAGCATGTATACTAGGGGTCTTCTATCTATTTGACTTGGGCTTTATGCCATTTGGGCTTTTTGCCACTTGGGTCAAGTTCAAACCATTTATAGGACTGGTTGGCATGATATCCCTGCCACTTAGGATTTGTGCCACTTGGACTTTGTGCCACTTGGGTATGGTTAGGACCATTTGTAGTACCAATTGGTAGGCTATCCTAGGCTTTCCCTGCTGTTTGGACTGTGTGTCACTTGGGGTTTGTGCCACTTGAGTCTGGTTAGGACCATTTTTGGTACTGGTCGGTAGGCTATCCTAAGCTACTCCTGCCATTTAGGCTTTGTGCCACTTGGGTCCAGTTAGGACCACGTACAGTGTCAGTTGATAGGAGATAAGATGCTGAGAATTGCTTGTGAGTGCTCATTTGGACTAATGGGATTATGGATCCAAGTTTTGTTCAGATGTTCCACTTTGTCTGAGGTCTTTCTATGGTTATAGTTTTGGGTTTGTACTTTCATGCCATCAGGGGTTATTCTGTTTTGACTCCTGAAGGGAACCCACTGGGCCAAATTTTGGCAAATTGATTCATGTACAGCTATGATCTAATGACTAAGAAGGAATTAGCTTTCTATTGTAACAGTACTTGGCCTACGTGTACTTTATACTATAGGGGAAAATGGCTCTTAAATTGTTTCCTAAATTACTATACCATCATACAGTTGGAATTGTTTTGCCTCAGGGAAATGAGACAAAATCACTTATGTCCTGGCATTTATATCTTTATGCAATAAGGATTTGGCAAAGAAAGTGAACAAACTAATGATGCAGACAAGGGAATTGACTTCAAAACCCCTCCCTGACTGTAAGACAGGAAGAAAAAGAAAATGAGGAGATGATTCTCTTTAATGCCCTAGACCCATAGGACCAAGGATTAGCAGCAGAAAGATTTCCCCCGCCACCACCTCCTCTGATAGATACCCCTGAAACAGGGCCAAGAGGGGTGACAACCCCACCCCATACAATGAAGGAATGGTCTACCAATTGAAGACCTGGCAGGACACCCAGTTTGGCCAAAGAACATCCCTATCTGGAGCAGGTCAATTCCCTCTGAGGTAATACCCTAGAGGCAAAATAAACCAGGAAGGCCAGCCTGCTGGGTACTACTGAGACCATGTACCATTTTCCACTTCAACTTTACTGAATTGGAATAATTCTAACCCCTCATATAGGGAGGATCCTCAGAAAATAGCTGATTTTATCACCTCCATTTTTCCCACTCATCATCCAAACTGGGAAGGTACACAGGCTCTCCTTAGCATCCTGATAACAGCAGAGGGAAGGTGGCTAAGGCTAATAAAGAGGCTCATTGCCTCCATCAAGAGAATCCCAACAGGATTCCCAGCCCGGCCAGGGTGATTCCCTTGACAGAGCCCACTGGGACCCAAATAGCCTTCTTAGAACATTACAAAATGTGTATATTGGAAAGGCTTAAGAAAAGGGTGCCTAAACAAAAGAGCCTGGATATGACAAAGGCCATTCAACAGAAACCAAAAGATCCCTCTGAATTTTTAGAAAGGTTTTATCAGGCCTCTCAAAAGCACACTGATCCTGACCCACAGACATCAGAAAATGTTCAGATGGTAAACACGACTTTTAATGGGCAAAGTGCCCCAGTTACCAGAAGGAAGTGCCAATGCTTAGATGGGGCACTGGAAATGAATTCCTCCCATCTGGTGGACATAGCTTTTATAGTTTACCATGCTGAGGAAACAAGGAAAGTAAATCAGGTCACTATTTTCTTAGAAAGAGTGTGAGGAAATCAGAAGGAGAGGCAGCACCTGAAAGGAAGGGGGAAAACCCACTAGGAGTCACTCAATGCACTTATTGCAAAGAAGAGGGCAATTGGAGAGAAGACTGCTTGAAACTCAAAAATAATTTTCAAAAATAAAGTATAGCAAAGTACTTCCTTGCTAAAGTATAGCTAAATACTTTATTTTTTGGAACTACTTTGCTATATTTTATGCCCATGCTTGGACTGATAACACCTTTGTTCATATTTCCCAGACAGTGACTTCCTCGGTAAAATTATCCAGCTGTTGGGTGGCCACCCAAAGCCCTACTCAGGATTAGGTGATGGGGATCCTTAGTCTTTCCATTTTCTGATTCCACTACAATTCTCCCCACACTACTAGGCACACCCCTCACTACATATTTGATTGCTTGTCTACACGGTAGGTCTTACTTTGGAAGCCCATCTGCAACACCGCCTCTTGAAATATGAAGAAGTCTACCAGCTTCACTTGTGCAGCAGTGCCATCTTCTAGACACCACCTGTGCCACCTTCCAAAGACAGCAATCTTTCTTCCTTGTGTAAAGGCTTCTCTCAATTCTTGACTCCTTTCTTCCTGTAGTAGATAGCAAGGATCTCTGGATGTGAGCATAGGTAAGACTATATCCTGTGACAGCAGAAAAAGACTACAGAAGATGAGACTTCCATCCATTTATCCTTGTAAGATTACAATGGCACAGTTTTTAAGGGGGAAATTGTTACTGTAGACAGTCAGTAGTAGCATCAAGAAATCTCCCCTATTGGCCAAGAGAGATCAGGGGGAGTTTCTTACACTAAGCATGCCAAAAGCTGGAAAGATGAACAGACAGGATCTGACCAAAGGTAGCATAATAACTGGATAGGAAAAAAAAAAGCCATCCCCTTCCTATTCCTATAAAAACCATGGGCTTGAGCAGGAAGGGGGAATGGCCTTTGAGATGGGAATTCACCATTCTCCCAGGATACAGCACTTGAATAAACTTCTTTCCTTTTGCACACCTGTCTCAAGAGTTTGGCTTTTGTTGCAGCAGGCAGCTGAATCTACATTTTTTGTTTATAAGACCTGGAGGACTATTGTTTCTCTATTAGGCTCCAAAATATCCTCACATTAGCCAAGATGGGAAGATTATACCGTGGTAACAAACAGCCCTGAAATAGCATTGGTTTCACATAATAAATCTGTATCCTCTCTCACCCAGAGTCCACCACATGGCCAGGA
>PVJI01022747.1:0-24771 GCA_004026765.1 Micronycteris hirsuta
AAGGTTAATAAGAGACTATATTTTTCAGTGGGAAAATCACATGACAAGTACTTAAATAACGTAATTCCAGTTTGGAAAACTGCATGAGATATCTGTCATTTAAGTATGGTACTGATGCAATCAATCACTTCAAGGACACAAAAAATGGAGAAAACGTTTTTATTTTCATGGTTTTCAAACTCTTGACATAAAACAGGTAACCAAAGACCACAAGTGAAAACCTTAAATATGGAGACAGAAAAGAAGCCATACAGAAGGTTCAGGCCTTTATTCGTAATTTCAGAATTAAAGAATCCAGTCTTTAAAAAAGGGAAAATGTTCCATTCAACACTTAACTCAATTTCCTGATGTAGTGATATACTTAAAGTTTTTAAATTAGCTCTTAGTTCTGGCACACTTAGTATGATCTACTCAGAGAAACTGGATCTCACTATTTCATCTCAAAACACTTCAAAACCCAAGCCAACTCTTTTTTTGAAAGGATGTGGAAGGCACTCCTCACTCAAATCCGACTCATGATTCTGTAAAGCACGAAGATCATTTTTACTGCTTCATCACTACATGCTGGATTCTAATACTCTTTGTGATGGCTGCGTTCAATGATAGAAACTGATACAGAGAAAATTCCTTCCTTCTCAATTTGTACACCTTAATTTTAAAAGGAAAATCCTTGAAATGATAGGAATATATTTTTTGACATAAGCAGCTACTGCCATAACCTGCTGGCACAGGCAAAAATAACAATGGTATAAATCGCTATTTAACCTTCAAATAAGTAGTCTATGTTTGCTACAAATCCACATATAATTCAAACATATTTTCTTCTACAATAAAAATTAAGATAACCCCCAATTTATCAACTTGTAAAGACATTAACAGCCCTGGCCAGGTAGCTCAGTTGGTTAATGTCATCCTAATACACCAAGGTTTCTGGTTCAATCCCAGTCAGGGCACATACAAGAAGCAACCAATGAATGCATAAATGAGCGGAACAGCAAATCGATGTTCCTCTCTCTCTCCCTTCCTCTCTCTCTCTAAAATCAACAAATAATTTTTTTTAATTTAAAGATGTTAATAAAAAAGATTAACTTTCCTCCTTAATGTCCAGTGATAAACTGAACCCTAACTTCCTACAGCTCAAGTGAATCAAAGTGAGTAACAAGTTTATATTAAAAATTATTCTTCATATGCTTTTTTACTAAAGTAATCAATATAAAAAGAATGTAAAAGCTTGTTTTATGCTTGCAGATTTAGGTAACCTCCAAGGAATCACAACTTTTAAGCTTTTAAATCCAGCACTAAGGTTGTGTGAAAATACTTGTCTCAGAAAACAGCAAACCAATAAAACCCTGTATCTAAAGTGGCCTAAATATCAGTAATAGTAATATTCTCCATAACCTTTGTTATTTAAAATTTAAAAGCCATCAATCTTCTTCAGTGCTCTGAGTGAACAATCAAAATAGTCATATTTATTCATGTTTAAAACTAAACGTCTCCTCTCTGATACAGAGGCATAGATGAAAGAGAAAAGGTTATTTTGTCCAACATCTCAAGCCTATTACGTCATCATGGAGTCACCTTCTCCACCAGTGGCATCCTGGGAAATGTGAAGGTCTTCAAGCATCTCAGCCAAACTAACTCGAGGTGCTCCTTCATCATCGGTGTCACTTTCCACAGGAATGGTGGAATCTAAGAAAAAATACAAGGAGGATTTGAAATAAAGACAAATATGGAAATATGGAAATATGCAAACAGGCGTTACTATTTGCATATCCATCGCCCACCACCATTACTATTATTTAACCACTTTATATCCGCAGCTCTTGTATCATATCTAGAGCGAGCATTTAAACATCCATTGAATGACTGAACTGCATAGATATATGAATAAATATATAGCAGTGTAGGGGTCCAGAACTTGAGGGATCATGCAAGGATGCAAATGCTTTCAAAATGTGGTATAGCAAACATTTTAGTAAGTTCTACTGTTCTGAAAGATTTTTTTAAATAAATGATTAATTAGAGTAGTTTTTAAAAACATGAGTCATTTACGGAATCAAAGTTAAAGATACCAGAATATTCATTGTGAGGGAATACAACTTAAACACTCAAACACCTACCTCTGTAAATGTTGACATTTTTTCTAATTGCCTCATCTTCTTCAAGATCTTCAAGGAAATCTTGGTATTGTCTATAGAAGAATGAAGAAAATTTAAATATTTCATCTTTACCAAGAAGTATGACGTTATCTTTCCTTCATTTTCAGCACTGTTAGAAGTAAGATTAAAATCTTTAAAATAATGTCTGCTTGTCAGGTATGCATGTTAAGTACTCTGAGAAGTTTTTTACCTTTTTTCTTTCAAAATTACATGATGAAATAAATACACAACTGAACATAGGTGATGTAAATTTAAATATAACACAGTGAGAAGGCTCCTTCCCACTTCACCGTTCCAAAAAACTCTTAAGACCAAGCTGAAATACATACGCTTTTAAGACTAGAGATGAAATAGTCAAAGTGTACTTACATCTAATTAATATTACATATTTAATACACTTATTTTAAATTACCTTATGAGATTATGTTTTAGAAATATGCTGCTCTGCACTCACATTTAATGACACGATTTTATTTAAAACTTCATTTTTTCACATATCAGTGTCTTTACCATCATCAGTAAGTCCACTTTACAAATCATCCAGTTCGCTTTTCTAGAACACATAATCATCTCCATTTCTCCTTAACTTGTTTGAAAAATAGCATATTTGATATCAATCAGCTATTTTCTTTTTATCCCAACTCATAAGCATTCATTTGCTATTTGTGATATCCACAAGGTAATTAATTACTTCTTACATTTTGACTTTTCAAATAAATTATTTTTAATAACACTGTAATTGTCAAGTCATAACCTAGGAAATAATAACTAAATCTGTGTTAAATGTCAGAGCCTGTTATACTGATTCTATCAACATATTAGTAAAAACACAAAATTAATACTGAGTTCAAGAATAAATTGTGTGATGGCTACTTCTGTAAAGTATAAAAACCATAAAAGGTTTAAAGAAAAGGGGACCTTTCATCATCCGTATCCATGTTTTCTCTATCTCTTGCAAGCTCCTTCAGTTTCCAGTTTCTACGACGCTGACGTTTCGTACGGTCATAGCTCTTCTTGATTAATACCTAGAAGTTAACAAATATTTGTAAAGTTACAAAAATGGGAACTAGGTAACATGGCCTCAAAATCAATAAAGATAGAAAATGAAAGGTTATGAGAATGCCAACAAGTCACCAAACTGATGACAGTGGTTACTTACACCTTAAGGGAAAGAAGGAGGGAGGGATCAAGAGGCAGTGTCAAGAGAACTTCTAATATTTTTCTCCATGCTCTTACTATTTTATGAGAATGCATTCAGCCACTATTTGCATAGTTATTAAAATTTACTAACTGCAATTTTTCAGTGATTTAAAATTGTTTTTCCTTTATTCTCAAAACTTCAGGTGCCTGGTGTGTTTTTTACATCATCATTCAGTTTTTAGCTACCATTCACATAAGTCATTCTGAAACATTATCAGAGACACTTTTTCTCCCTTTTATTCCTACTAATAAGCACTTATAGAAGTACATATATATCTTTCTATAGATATATAAACTATAGAACTATATACATCTTTCACAACTGTATGTCCTAGAACAGTTTTAAAAATTGCAGCATGAATAAATAATTTTACACAATACAAAATCTTGTAAGACCATCATGATCTCCTATTACAATCTATTTGGAAAGACCTAATAGACTCACACCTAAGCCCTGCTCTATTTCCTAATTTATTAACTAACTGAAGCACAACTGGGTGGTGAGGAGAGGCGTCCTTCTTACACTATGACTTTATTTTTGCCCACAGCTAAAAAGATCAATGCCTATTTTAAAAGATTAAAGAAGTAGGAAACAGGGTCTTTCACATTCACTGTTGCTCATGACTCTATTTATAAATTCATGTTAGAATTTAAAGGTTTTTCCAAAAGTCAGATTCTTTCCCTCAGACTTGCTATTACAAAGGTCATTTTCATTGCAATTATATTCAAACTAGAAAAAGAATTTAACTCTAATTGCCTTCTTAACTGAACAATACATGAAATAAGCTGAGCCAAAAGAATGAACCTGAATAAATTCTAAAGGTCATCAATTTTAGCTGCAAATGTATTTTTTCCTCTATGGATAACAGTATCAAGCATTTTGATAGAATATGAAAATTTGATTATAAAAGCAACAAAAAAACTCTAAATCTTGGATTTTCTCCACGAAGAAAAATGATTTAAAATGAAGGCCTCTGCTATTTATTATACCTTAAGGGCAATTTCAAAAGAAATCTCTAAATTGATTTGTTATTTTTAAAAACGTGACCTTGTGCATCTTGCCTGTAAGAGTTAAATCAGTATTCTTTAACAAGGATAAAAGGGAAAACTCTAAAGCCTTACCACATCTGGGACTCTATCTGATTTCATTTTGTTGACATGCTCATCATTTAAGTTACAGTTTGCCAAATCAAATCTGAAATGAAAATAATAAAACAATGTCAAAAACATTTTCCCTTTCCATGTAACTTTTTATTTTATGGATGATCCCCTGAAAGTTCCTTCTAAGATCAAACATGTAATACGTGTTCCCATCTCCAAAGTTTTGGAGTTCACGCTGCAGTGAACGTGCTTCTGCAGATCACAGTAAAGACGACAATGCACTCCTGTCTCTGAGTTTCACTCATCCATTATTGTCTAGCTTACCATGTATTTATAAAGAAGCAAAACAGACTTACATATCAGTCTGAAAGATTCAGTTAGATGGTTCCACTTAGTTTATAAAAACAAATCAAACAAAAACCCCTCATTCTCTAGTAAAGGAACTAAATAAAACCCTAAGAGCAAAAGTAACGTGTAAGGCATGCTGACAAGCTCGGCATCTGAATGAACTGTCCTATGCCTGTGAAGACCCCTTACACACATGGCTGCCAGTTTTTAAAAGTGAATTATCTGAGCAGCAGCATATGCTTAACAAAAAACTACCCACTCCCCCAAAGAGCTGTAAAGATGATCTAACCACACAACTTCGGAGTTCAGTTACTCAAAATCTTGGAATACACGATGTTTCAAGATGACGGCCAAAATGGAGTTAAGTATGGGCTTCTGTCCAATCCACAGTTTTAATTTACTTATTAATAGTAAAATGAGCTATAAAGCTCCTGGGAATTCTTTTTGGAATAAACAACTTTAGTATTTCAGAAAGCTTTGCTGTCTCCAGAAGAAAATTTGCAATGCTAACTGACAGTTTAAAATACTATAAAGCAATACAAACCCCAACACCAGGTCTCCAGGATTCAGAAGATGTCCCAAATGAGTGCGACAAAAATACTGCTTATCTGTATTCATTTCAGATGTTTTCTGTACCCAGACTTCCCCAAGGGTATGCTTAACAGGAAAGAAAATGGAACTCAAAAATGCATTTCATAGAAAACTTAAATACAATGTTGATTTGGTTTTCTAATTTTCATTTTAAAAACAGAAATTATTTTATTTTTCAGATCTCTGAAACACTGTCAAAATTAGCAAATTACTTAAGTATGAGTATAGAAAAAGATTCACAATTTATTCATAAAATAAATATGTCTGTTAAGATTTTCACCAAGACTTTTATAAAACATTAACAAGTCACCTAAAAACAGACATGTAGAATTTTCATAAGAAATGTTTCCACAGGGAGATGGGCCAATACAGATTGAGCAAAGAGAGCAAGTGAAAAAGTAAGGGAATCTTAAGTCCAATCCTAAGCAACCTGTCTGTTTTACACATAAAGTTAAAAAATCAGGGTTCAGACAAAACAATCTAGCAATCCCAGTGGCTCCATTACTACTAGAATTAAATTTTTGGATGTGTATTTTGAGGTACTACACTTAAAAAAAAAAAAAAAACTGTTGCAGAAACAGCATCCCAAGTTTGAAATTTTAAATTAGAAAACCATTCAAGTACCCTTCCAACACAGAATTTTACTAGAAATTTTAACTGACATTCAGGCTTCCAGACTGAATTAAGTATAGCACATGCCAATACCTTGTACTAATAAAACCAGACCCATTGAGATCAAGGGCAATAAAATTAAGGAATCTTAAAGAGGTCAAAAGAAGAGGTAGGGATAAAGAGAGAGACCAAAATAAAAGGTCTCAGGTTTGGGAAAGAAATGAGTTTTAAAAAATAAAAAGTTACCAAAAAAAGAGACTAAACCCTATGTGATAGAATTCACTTTCTAGCTACTAGACTGCTTCTATTTATGAGACTTATGAACCTGTTCCAGCTAAGTGTATTTTCTGAAAGCAAACAAACAATATATGTGTGTGTGTGTGTGTGTGTGTGTGTACATTATCTCATTTTATATATGCCTAGGGAAAGGGATATTCTTGTACATTTACTGTAAATAATGAAAGTTTGTTCTTAATCATATTACTAAATTTTGTATTTTAAATAAAAATGTGAAAAGTAATTTCTTACATTTCTACTGATTTTCCCAAATTATCAGAAGTTATTTTTATCTCAAAACACAATTATTACCTCTGTAGAAATGAGCACCACCAGCATACAGATAAAGATTCTCTAAATATTAATTCACAGTAAAGGAAATCAGACATACACTCTTGAAGAAACACCTGATTTCAGACATGGGGTAAGAACTATACAATGTGATTCTGGAACACAACATGATTCTAAACATTGTGGTGTTGTGCCAGAAACTAAGGATGTTTTCAAAGACCAGGAAAGTCATGTCAAAGGACACAGGAATAGACATATCTATTTAAGAAACTGAATCAACCATTAATAACCTTCCAAAACAGGAAGCACCAGGCCCAAATGGATTTACTGGTGAATTCTACTGAACACTTAAGGAAGAAATTATACCAATTGCCTACAACCTCTTCCAGAAGATAAAAGAAAAAGAATACATTCTCACACATTCACAAGGCCAGCATCACCTTAATACTAAAACCAAACAAAGACATTACCAGGCAAGCAAACTATAGACCAATGTTCTCTCATGAACATATACACGCAAAAATCCTCAACAAAATATAAAAGAACTGTACACCATGACCAAGTGGGATTTACCCCATGTGTGCAAGTCTGGTTCAACATTTGAAAATCACTTAACATAATCCATCAATCATATCAACAGGCTAAAAACAAGGTCATATGATAGTATCAATACAAAAAAAGCATTTGACAAAATTCAACACATACCATTCACGTTAAAAACTCTTAGTAAAATAGGAATAGAGGGGAACCTCCTCAACTCGGTAAAGAATATATACAAAAAACCTACAGCTAACATTATACTTAATGGTAAGAAACTCAAAAGATTTCCCTCTAAGATAAGGTACAAGGCAAAGATGTCTTTCTTACCACTGATTTTCAATAAGCTACTAGAAATCCTAGCTAATGCAGAGAAAATGAAAGCTATATAGATTGGAAAGGAAAAAATAAAATTATTTTTGTTTGTAGATGACAAGACTGTGTATGTAGAAAATCTGAACGAACAAAGAAACTCCCAGAATATAGCAAGGTTACAGGATACAAGGTTATAAACAAAAGTCAATCACTTTCCTATATACCAACATGAACACGTGGAATCTGAAATTAAAAACACAATACCATTTATATTAGCACCCCTAAAAATTAAATACTAAGATCTTTATGAGAAAAACTACAAAACTCTGATGTACAAAATTTTTTTTTTTAAATCCTAAGTAAACGGAGAGAAATTCAATGTCCGTGGCTAGGAATACTCTGTTGGGGGGATATTAATCATGGAGAAGGCTACCCATGTACAGAGTCCAGGGGTGGATGGGAAATTTCTTACCTCCTCTTTATTTGCTAAAACTGCTCTAAAAAAGTAAAAGTCACTTATAAAAAAAATGTTTAAAGACATAGAAACGATTCTGTAAGGGTTCCCAGTGCTGAATTTGAGGCAATCTAAGTGGAAAGAAGGAAGGAAGGAAAGAAAGGGAGGGGGGGAGGGGGAAAAGGGGGAAGTAAGTCAGACCAACAGGCTAGTAACAAGGGGAAAAGAATCATAGTCGAGACATCTGCCAACAGTGAACTAGCCAAACATTACTTGTCTCTTGATACACCATAGAAAACACACAGCATCTCCAACAAAATGTTCTGGCCAAAAATAATAAACATAAACTTAAGCAAGCCTTTAGATCCACTGCCCAGTTTAATGGAACCACAAGAGTTTAAGTAGCAAATTAAATGACATCTTGAGGAAACAATAAAAAAGATCCACAAGACAAATGTCTGAGTTGCCTTAAAAAGTTATGAGAAAAAGGGGAGGGGGCTATTATTAAATAAAAGATTTAAGAGGCATAATATTCATGTTGGATGTATGATCCCCAAATGGATTGAATTATCCACAAAAGATAACCTGGAACAAATGAGGAAATGTGAATATACATGACAATGTTTATATATATGATAATACTTTGATCATATAGAAAATGTTCCCATGTTTTAGAGATGCAAACTAATGTATTCTGTATTTAGTATAATACAGCTTATAGCTGATTCAAATGTTGGAAAATTTTTAAAAAGCAAAAGGTTAGCTGATCATTTGGTCCTCCTGTACAAAAGTAAAGCAAGAAAATGCTTTTTCATAATAATAAACATTTTAAAAAATGTTCTCACACTAAACAAAAGAATAAACTTACCAGACAGCGTAAGTCTGATAATTTTCACCACAATGACTATATGTTAAAAGCATACAACATATAAATATGGAATGCATTTTTAACCTAGTGTGGTGCTAGCTTTATTCAGAAACACATTTTAGAATTACGGGGACCAATACGGTGAGTGGGGCGAGGGGAAAAAGGTGTGCCGCACGGGACTTACCTTTTTTGATACCACTCCAGCACCCGCTTTGCGTTTCAGATCTCGAACTATGCTGCACTCCATCACAATAAACTCCTCCAGCTGCTTGGGGTGGCATAAACTATTGAAAGGGTGACTCCAGAAAGTGTTCCCATCTACATCTGCAACTAAGAACAAGCACAGACTATGAAAGAAGAGAAAGGAAGCACATTAAAAGTCAACAAACGTTATAAATAGCTCGGGAGAAGTTGGTACAGACAAACTGGGAAGCATCCGGTCAACAGGCCCCACAGTGGCAGTCCACTCTCAAGAGTCATCATTTATTCCTCTAAATCAGCCCAAATTTCTCAACATGAGAGAAATAGCAGGTGCCAAACATACCTTAAGTCATTACTATCATCAGAACACCACGGAGCTCAGTGACTTTAATATAAGGTCAGGCCAATCAGTTGTACAGTTTTCATGTGCCAGCATTACATTTAGAAATACTGTCAGTCATCTTAGGTACTTTCACGGAAAATAAAGTTTTACCTGACAAATGTTCATCCAATACTCTACAAAAAACCTTTGACTGATTAATTCTAATCTAACTGACAAAAATAATAAATAACTTTCTGGAGAATAGCAAAATAACTCAATTTTTTTAATAACAGAAAACTTATATTACAGGAAATAGAAAGTGAAAAAGATAAAGAGACGCAAACAAGTACTAAGGAGACACCTATCAATATGGGGTATTCTTTAAAAAAAGTTTTTTTAACAGACTGTTAAAAATTATGTATTGTAACAATGAAATGAGTTAAAATTCATATTTAAACTAAATGTTCTACTGGATTACAAAAATTTAAATGTCCCAAACTCTAAAATATTTGCTATACTGTACACTAAAATTTGGCAATAAGCCCTGGCTGGTGTAGCTCAGTGGACTGAGAGTGGGCTGCAAACCAAAGGGTTCGATTCCCAGTCAGGGCACATGCCTGGATTGCGCGCTGGGTCCCCAATGGAGGGCCCATGAAAGGCACCACACATTGATGTTTCTCTTCCTCTCTTTCTCCCACCCTTCCTCTCTCTTTAAAAATAAATAAATAAAATCTTTAAATAAATAAAAAAAAAAAATTTGGCAATGAACTTAAACAGTTAATCACAAAAGTAAACTGAGGTAAATAAGTCAATTTCCATAACAATAAATGGCATAAAACTAGTAAATTTTTGAAAGTTCACAGAATTATTTCTTCAAGTGAAAAATACAAGGGTGGCCCTGGCTGCATTGCTCCTTTGGTTGGAGCATCATCTGTGCACCAAAAGGTAGCAGGTTTGATCCCCGTTCAGGGCAACCAATTGATGTTGCACTCACACGCTTGCTCACTTGCTCACTTGCTCTCTCGCTCTCTCGCTCTTTCCCCCTCCCTCCCTCCTCTAAAATCAGTAAGTACATCCTTCAGTAAGAATTTAGAAAAAATACAAGAGTAACTTATCAAAAGCTTTAATATTAGTGTAAAAATTAAATAATAAAAATGTTAGGTAGTTTTTCCTAACAGTATTATTGAAAATGTTTGATAAATTACAACATAAATTATTGCTGCTGGCTAGACAGACCTGTCGAGGCAAACAACGCCTAAGACTTACCTTGCAGGGTGTCTGGATCTATGAGATGGATGGCACTGGTCACACGAATACACACACAGATCTGGTTCATATTTCCCAGGCTTTGTGCCAGTTTTGGAGACAGACAGACAACATTATCCTAGGCATAAGAACTAACATTTAGAGTGAAGCAAATACTAAGTAACAGTCTCCAAAAAACACTCATCACTGTAAACCCAATCCAAGTGCATTGGCCCAAAACTGAAACATTAAATTTTTAATTCTATGTATCGACAAAGTACCTTACCAAAGAATCTTTAGAAAAAGAGAAAATAAGCCATACTTTCTTAGCACATTTCGTACCACACAGAAATCTCTAAGACATACGCCAGGGACAACAGGTTTTTGGGCAAACTGCACATTAATTAAATTATCTCGTGATGCGGTCCTTAACAGATGGAGCGCGAAAACGAGAAAACTCATGAGCGGTATGAAAAGTACTAAGATGATATTTGTTTTAATAAAAATGCTTTAATTTTTTTTCAGATCTTATTCACCAAACTATTAAGTTATTTCAATTTAGTTTAAGTGTGAATGCTTATCACTCTATGTTAATAGTGTACATTCTAATCAAAGCATTAATCTTCAGAGCGATGTTCTAAATCTACTTGTGACTTCCTTCAATCTCCATAAAAAACAAATTTCAGGAGAGCTACATGTTTCTCTTTCAAGGCTTCATGTAGCAATATGTAATCAAATATTTAATGCCCCAAAAAGCAGGCTTCTATGTGTACACTGGGAAATAACACCAGCAATGGGGTTATCTGTTTTTAAACTGTATTAAAACATAAAAGAATCTGGGTTATATTTTAAACTGTATCTATTCACAATCACAGGCTCCTCCACTGAAAAGAAATTCTGTGCATCCCTAACAGCATCCAGTCCAGTTCTTTCTTTTTAACTTAGTCTCCAAAGATTAATGAAAATACTCCTTTATATTGTGTATGCATCCAGGGACTCGTATGAATCACTCACAGCACTTAATAATCAAGGCCTTAAATATGCCCATACACCTAAATTTTTATTTCCCAGGCTCTGCAGCAGTAAAATGTTCAGTTCTAAACCAGGGTTTTGCAAAATATGTCCCTCAGGCCAAATCTGGTCCAAGCCCATTTTTATAAAGTTTTGCTGGAATACATCCTCAGCCATTCATTTATCTATTATCTATGGCTACTTTGTACAACAGCAACAGAGCTGAGTAGATGCAAAGGAAAACATATGACCTGACATTGAAAATATTTACTATCTGGTTCTTTACAGAAAAACTTTGCTGGCCCTGTTTTAAGCCATCATTTCATCCCCTGGTAATGCACTCTATCATAAATTAGTGGTGACAGCTTTAAAGCTTAAGAATCACAGACCTAGGTACAAATCCTGGCTTCATCATTTTGTAGGAATGTAACTTTGGTCAAGTCATTTACCCTCCCCAAGCTTGGATTTCCTCATCTTCAAAAAGAGGTGAAATACACTCAAGTACAGTGGTATCTCGGTACTCGTCGTTAATTCATTCCAGTACTCGTGATGAGTGCCGAAACCAACAAGTACCAAATGCTGAAGAATTTTCTCTTGCAGAGCGGTGTCGGGACTCATACAAGTTCTAGCAAGTACGAGGAGTCCTGAGCAAGTACCAAGCGCTGAAACATTTTTTTCTCATCAAAATGCACAGAGTACAGGGTTTGATGAGTTCTGCAGCCACCAAGTACCCGAGATACAACTATACTTAGATATTAATTTATACAGAATGCTCACAATAAATTATGGCACTTATCATTATTAGTGATTTAAATATCAATTTTAAGTTCCTATATGGCAGAGACCTCTAGATACATAATCCTCAACACACAGCCTTCTATACAGTACATCCTCAATAACAATTTGTTGAAATTTTAATCCACTTATGTTTTTGAAGCAGGGTTTTACCTTCGTACAATTAAATAAAATAATAAACTACATTTTAAATGTTATTAGATTATGTTTTTAAATCACAAAATGATTGTATGGCCTCATTTCCACAATACTGTTTATTTTCATCCTGCCAAAATCCAGTTTGAACATATTCCAAAGTGGTTCACTGGTATTTATTTTAACGTCATTTCCTGCGTTCAAAGTTTCATAGCACTGACACATGTCCACTAGGATCACAAATTTTAAGGAATAAGGACATTAAAAACTGAAACAGGCCTTTTAATTAGTACACCAAAATAAAGGGTATGCCAATTTTAATTTTAAGCATAATTACTTTTAACATCTTTTTAACATAGCTGAGTGTGTTAGAAATCACTTAAGGAAGTTATTCTAAATTTTTAACCAACCCCAGAAGGAAACCAGGAACTAGTAATTACATATAAACCAATTAATTACTTGCACTTTTTTATAGACATAGATTAATTAAATAAGAGAAAGTACCTTGCATATTGGAACAATTTCCACAGAAAAAGTGCTTTTGTAATTGTATGTGTTATTATGGATATCCTGAGAGATCAGTCTCTGTGAAGCTTTGTACCTATTAAGAGAAAAAGTTAATAGTAATAAAAAGACAAATGCCTTATTTATAGTCTCAGAATATCAATTTTCACCAAATCAAGTCACTGTCAAAGGTCTGAAACAGCTTCCTGATGTCTGCTATGGTGAAGCCTAATTTCATGCAAACCTTCACCAATATGACTACACCCTAACTATTTTCAACATCATCTACTAAAAATCTCTAAAACGTGCCCTTGCCTCAGCCAATCTAACCTATATACAACGTCCACTACAAACAAGGTACACTAATGCCCACAAATTTTTGTTCACACTCATCTTACTTATCAATGTAAACTCTACCTCTAAAAATTTCCCATTTTAGGAGCTGAAGTCCTTCCTCCTCCATTAAGCTTTCCCCAAAGTCCTCTACCCCATTTTTCTTCCCTCTGACCTAAAGACGTTCCATCAATGGTTCAGTACTACGGTGCTTGTCATCACGGGGTGAGGTCTACATCCCCAAAGTGATTCTTAAATGCTCTTGAGCTAATACTTCTCTTAAAGTGACTAAATCCAATAGATGCTCACTAATTGTGTGAGTATTCCTACCACAATTTTAAATGTTTTAACACGAGAGACTGTCTCAGTCTGAAGAACAGATGTGAATATACCCACTCCCAGCTCCTTGGCTTTCATCACACTTAGGCTCAGAACATACCTACAGGGGACTGTACACTGAAGAAACTCTACCATCTTCTGAGCATGCTGCTTTGAAGAATAATAGAAATCCAGTCCATCTTTAAAAAAAAAAAAGCCACATGAATATAATTCTGCAAAATAAGATTTTCTTCTACTAACATGAATATAAAACAAATTAAATGTATATCAAAAATCAAATTATCAGAAAATATATTATATGTATAACAATTAGGGATATCATATAAGACAAATTATTTAACAAAATCAGACAAATGCTAACAAAAAATAAGATTCATAAATTTAATTTCGAACATAATAATATTTAAGGTCAACAGGAGGGGAGAGAAACACTAAACAGGACATAGAAGGATATTTTATATAATAAATGAAACAATCTACCCAGAGAACAATAGAAATGCTCCTAATAACAGCACTGAGATGCAGAAACAAAAACTATTAAAAAGAAACTAACAAATGTTAACATGTGCACATTGTGGGGGACTAGTATAAGACTATCAAAGCCAAAATTACCAAACTGACCAAAAACAGGAAGAATTCACAGAATTAAATCCATAACACAAGAATTTAATAACCATCAAGATTAGTTTTTTTTTTTTTTAAGATTCTGTTTATTTTTATTTCTAGAGAGAGGTGAAGGGAGGGAGACAGAAAGAGAGAGAAACAGCAATGTATGGTTGCTCCTCACATGGCCCTCACTGGAGACCTGGCCTGCAACCCAGGCATGTGCCCTGACTGGGAATCGAACCGAGACCCTTTGGTTCCCAGCCTGCCCTCAATCCACTGAGCTACACCAGCCAGGGCTCAAGATTAACTTAAATGAGATTACAGGACATGGTCCCAAGAAATAATACATATAATTTTTAAAAATTCAAAGAACATTCATAAAATAATTATATACTAAGTTTTTTTTAAACTTCAATAAATTCAAAATGGTAGAAATTACTACAGACAACATTATTTGATCACAGTGCAATAGCATTAAAAATCAGCAACAAAGGGATAACTAAAAGCAAAACTACCTGTGAAGAAATGTTTAGAAATATTCTTCCAAACAACTCAGCTAACTGGGAAACTAAAATAACCCAGAGTGGCTAAAACAACTGTAAAGATAAAGTTATTGGGAACATTATACTTCCCAATTTCACAACTCAGTAGCTTTAAGTAATTAAGACAGTGTGGTACTGGCCTGAGGATGGGTATGTATATCAAATTCCCAGAAATAAACCCTTATATTTACAGTCAATAGATCTCTTACAGAGGATCCAAGGCAATTCATTCGGGAAAAGATAGTCTTTTCCCTGAGAAAGTAGGATATCCATGTGAAAAAGATGAATTTAGACCCTTCTCTCACACCATGAACAAAAAGTAACTCAAAAAGGTTATTAACTTAAAGCCTAAATGTAAGAGCTAAAACTATAAAATACTGGAAAGAAATAAGAAAGAAAATCTTGATTAGACAAGAGTTCTTACACATGACACCAAAAGCACAAGAGATAAAAGAAAAATAAATTGGCAAATTGGACTTCAAAATTTAAAATTTTTGTAATTCAAAAGACACCACTAAGTAGAGGCATCACATTTCTTGATTTCTAAGTATATTACAAAGCTACAGAAATCAAAACAGTATGGTATCAACACAGACAATCCTATAGGCCAATGGAACAGAACAGAGGGTCTAGAAATCAATCCACACATATGCAGTGAACTGATTTTAAACAAGAGAGCCAAGAATACACAGTGGGGAAAGGACAGTCTCCAACAAATGATATTGGGAAAACTGGATATCCATATGCAAAAAAGTGAAATAGACACTTGTCTTACACCATATACAAAAATCAACTCAACTCAAATTGAGACGTGAACTATAAAACTCCTAGAAGAAAACACAGGGGAAAAGCATTATGACATTGGTGTTGGCAATGACTTCATGGCTATGATACCAAAAGCACAGGCAACAAAACCAAAAATAAACAACTGGGAGGAACTACATCAAACTAAAAGGTGTCTGCACAGCACAAGAAACAATCAACACAGTGAAAAGATAACCTAAAATATAGGACAAAATAATTGCAAATGGGATATACCTAAAAAGGATTAATCTCCAAAATATATTAGGAACTCCTACTACTCAATAGCAAAAGATCTAATAACCCCATTGCAACATGGGAACAGGAACTATACAGACATTTCCTTAAAGAAAACATAAAATGGCCAGCATGTACATGAAAAATACTCACTGTCACTAACCAGGGAAATGCAAATCAAAACCACACTAAGATATTTAAAATAAAAACACAATGAGAAATAAAACTATCACTGTTAACAGATAATTGTTTACCTAAAAATCGAGAGTATCAACTGTAAACTACTAGTGATATTATGACATTTCATAAAATCAATAGCTTTCCAATATATTAGCAATACTCAATTAGAAAACGTAATGAAAAAGTTGCCATCTGCAATAACAAATAGTACAGAATAGCTCAAAACGCCAACAAAGAACACTCAAAATCTTTATGAGAAAAACTATACAATGTCACTGAAGTGTAGGAAAGAACTGAGTAAGTGTAACTATGCATCAAACATGGTTCTTAATGCCTCATACATTATTTAATCCTCACAGTACTCCTATGAGGTAGGTGCTATCATCATCCTATTTTCTTGATAGAAAAACCAAGGCTCAAAGACGTTCAAGGACTCACTTAAGGTCAGACAGCAAAAAACTGATGGGACAGAGAGTCAAACCAACAAAATATGGTCCTAGAATCCATACCCTTACTATCAATCAAGTTTTGCAAAAAAAAAAAAAAAATTAGTAAGGAAGTACACATTAAAAAAGTATAATTTATATACTGTGGTAGAAGCAATGAGACAAAATTAACCAGAAGTAAACCATGTATTTCAAAATCAGTTGGGGAAAGACAGACTATTTGGTAGTAGGTTTTAAGACAATGCATGTCGCGAATTCTGGCCAGCAGGATTCGTATGCCATGGCAGGCATGTAAATAAATTCACATGGAATATACTGGACTAAAAAATCTGGGACCACAGGACCCCTCTCTTATCATACGGGAGAGGCCCCCCCCCAGCATCGTGTTGACCAGCTTTTTATTGCTATTCTAGGGGACATTACATCAGAATGGTCTTCATTAACTATTCATAGATTGTAGATTTACATTAGGTGGTAGACACCCAGGACGCACATCAAAAGGATAGATATGCAAATGGAAAGACAACAGGAACTCGAAAGGAATAACAATACGGGTCTAAGGAAGCTAGGCATGCATTAGCATAAGTTCTTTTGATTCAGGGGGGAGAGAGATTTTAAGCAAGAGCAAATTTTAAATCTAAGAAATAGATTATCCTGATTTCCCACAGGAAATTCCATTGTTACACACGGGGAGCCTGCTTGCCGTCCCATGTTCCACAGGAGTCTTTGCTCCCTTAGACGTGAAACATTAGGGCTACATTTCCCACGGTGAGATGCATGAATTCCCTTTAAATGCAAGTTAACCTTCTGGGGAAAACTCCTACCAGGTAAGATTAAAGATCCAAAAGTAAAATACAAACTATAATTTACTTTTTAAAAAATAATCTTGGAGGCACACCCAGCTAGCTCAGTCAGTAGAGCACAAGACTCTTAAAAAACAATCTTGGGAGTATAGAAAACTTTCCTCTGTGAGACACAAAAGTCATGAGCCACAGCTACATAACTAAAGAAGGAAAATTAGTGACACATTACACGTTGCAAAAAGTAAGTGCTCTCTCAGGCTCATGCTCAAACACATGCTCTCAAATGCACACTCACTCTCTCTATACACACACACACACACACACAAGTAATGAGACTGATATCATGAATAACAACATAAATCAGGAAAAATACATATATGAAGAACAGGCTATTCACATTAGAGAAAAATATATATGGCTAATACAAATATACAATTGTTAACCTTCATTAGTAATCAAGGAAATGCAAAATAAAACAAGATGCCATTATTTTCTCCTTTAGAACAACAAAAATTAGAAAGGCTAACACAATCTTACACAGTGTTGGCAAGAGTTTGGGAAAAATGTAAACTCATAAGTGATGGGACTGTAAAACGGCACTATTTTGGAAGACAATCTAGCAGTACATGGAAAATTTAGTATTAGCATACTCATCTAGCAATTTCAACTCTTGAACTCAGTGCCACAGAAAAACCACTAAATACGCACAAACACACAGGCATTAATGTCAGCACTGTTTGCTGCAGCAAAAAAGAAAATGAAACACCTTATAAGCCAAATACCATATTTTGCTGTGTATAATGCGCACCCACGTTTTTGTGCACTTTATACATGGAATCATCGTGCCCGTGCTATGTAATCATAATACTCAGGTATAACGCACATCCTTATTTCTCCCTCAAAAATTTGGGCAAAAAACTGCACATTATACACGGCAAAATATGGTAATAGGAAATAACTAATTAAAGACACTGAATAATAAGCACACATACATAATGGTTAAAAACAATGAAATAGAATCATATGCAGAGATGGAAAGATTTCCAAATACGTAACGTAACATGTTAAAGTCACAGAACGTTTCCAAATGATCCCACACGAGGGAAACCAATTTTATCACACTGTACACAGAGTACACAGCACACTGTCTTGTTTGGAGGGGGTACCTCTTGGAATAACAAGTAGCTAAAAGGCAGTCATCCTTTATTCATATATACTTCCAAGTTGGAATTTTTATGATTATGATTTTTAAAAGTTACAAATATACAAACAAACAAAACATTCATTTAAATCAAACCAAGAACCACTGTGCGGGGGGTGGGAGGGGGTGAGGAACATTAACTCCTCTGGATAAAAAGGAGGCGGATGGTTAAACTTCCAATATTTTTGGTTTTGAAAGTGTCTGCAAAGTATGTCCTGAAATGTATCCATGTCTTTTGCTACAAAAAAATTCTGTGTGAGGATATTCTGCCATAACAATTAGTGATGAACAATAGTTAAGTGTTTAGCTTCCTTAGCTAGAATATTTGGATCTCCTTATTCCCAAGAGTTACTCAAAACAAAGTTACCCAAAACAAAGGCGTACTTTTTCCTGGTGGCTAGCCACGAACAGCCAGACACTACTTTATACAGGCAGCAAGGTTTTGTCTCACTGCGTCTACCACAGTGTATAAATTATACTTTATGAAACGTGCCCCCCTACTAATTATTTTTTTTTTGCAAAACCTCATTGATAGTAAGAATACTTCCAAAACCAGATTCACTAACTTGTGTTTCACCGATTTAGACTATTAACCTTGTATCTACAGATAATACACTCAGGTCAGACAGAAAGCCTAAAAGATTTTCTTCCAGTGACGTAACTGATACTCATTTTTCCTCTCCATTTAAAGACCAAGACCACAATTCTAAGCACTTTTCTCAAGATATGCAAGATCAGTGTTTAACGGATTCTGACATCATTTCATATGCCTTTACGTTTTAACTCACCATGAATCTCTTTGATACGAAGTGTATTCTGATACATTCCATATTTCAAAATTAACTGTTCCAGATAGTAGAAAGTTTTCTTGTGCGCAGTCTAAACATAAATACAATACTAGATTAATAGATGAAATGCAAAGAAAAGCAACCCATAAATATAGCACACTGATTTTTAAAATTAAAATAATTTTTAAAGATTATCTACAATGCAGTAACGATCTATTTCTAAAGATGAATGCTCCAGGGATCTAGACTATCCCTGGGGCATGAAGGATTTGGAAATAAGAGACAAGAAAGGAGGTTTTATTAGCTGCTTACAACTGACAAAGATAAAACACGAGCTGGAGGATTCACTCATCATCTTTCTCTCATCACCTTTTGCCTGACTTGGACCACAGACTTCCAGAAATCCTTAGCTTCTACCCTGTGGCAATCTCCACACATTTGGGGCTGAACAACATAGTCCACCACGAACACTTGCTGAAGGATGGCGCCATTCATCACCTGATTTAAAAAAAAAAAAAAGCAATCACACTACTTCATTCTTTCGGTTTAATAACAAATATTTTTCTTAAAGACACTTTAATATTTAACTCAAAATATTTTTCCATGAATGCTTTGAGAATATCAACAATGAATCAGTTAAGTGTAAAGTCACAAGTTATACTATTTCAAGAGACATACAGGTTTAATTCGTAAGATTTACTATATTAACATTTTAAATTTACCTTAAGTTGAAGTGGTTCTGGGGATTTTTTTTGCAGAATTTTTATATCTATATGTATGTATATTTGTGTGTGTGTGTGTGTATATATAATTTATCCTTAGAAAAAAAAGTAAGACAAAAAACTACCAAAAAAGAAAGCGTTCCTAAACTGTTTCCAAACATAGCCAACATCTGAAGTTGCCTCGGGAGCTTTTTAAACGTGGGTGTTCCTGCGTCTCACATCCAGCCGAATCCACTGTGACTCAGTGACAGTGAGTCACAATAACCAGCCGAGTCTGAGAAGCACTGCTGTAGCTCATGTTTTCACTTCCATTTTTTTCTAACAAAGTAACTTTGAAAAGGTTACCTTAGCCCACTAACCATAAGCAATGGCTGCTATTACGAGTCACCTGATCATCTGTGCAGATGATCCAAAAGAAAACAAAGAGTTAAAATTAAGAGTGTATTCATGTCCTTTGAAGCTGTCAAGTCATAAAATAACTTACCAATAGTCCCTTCATTTTCACTGCCTACACTTTAATCATGCTGAGAAAACTGTGCACAGCTTACCTCTTTCTGAACAGTCAGTTTAACTTTAAGTCTCTTAGAATGGGGCTCAGTCCAAACAAAGCCTGCGTCTACAAGCCGGACCTTCCACGAAACACAAACAGAAAAAACATGAGTTCCCTTATGAGGAGAAAAACATGAAAGAACAATTCATTAATAAATAAATTTCATCAAATGTTTAAGGAATCTGAGATTAGTATCACTACCCAACATAACCATTAAAAAAAATGTATCATAACAGGTACGGCAACAAAAACAGCAAATAAAAGGACAATCTAACAGCTACATTAGCGCAACAGGTATAATTCAAGTAAAAATGAATACTACTTGCACAGGAAAAAAATAAAAACCTTTTCCCTAAAACAGTACACTGTGTTTTGAATGGACTTTTTTGGGAGACATTATACTTTTTATAAGGAAGCAAAGACGTTGTGACCTCATCATCCACCAGAAATCTCATGAACAAAAGTTTCTACTTGGATTATCTCTCTAATATTAAGTGTGTGGCTTTAAAAAAATAAAGAATAAACATTCAGAGAGAGCTTCTCATGCACTGAATATTAAATCTGTAACAGTAGTGCACTGCTAAATAAGCAGGATCGGCAGAGGCCAAGAACAGAGTGCTGTACGTGAGAAGCTGAACAGAGCTCAATACTGCTAACGTGGACGTTCTGAGGAAGGAGGTGAGAGAACAAGAATGGAGGTTGTGTCAATAATTTGGGCAGCAGTTATAGGTGAGCTGAACTGGGAGGTACTAAAATTAACAGAAACAAAAAGATCCAAGAACTATTTAAGACATAAAATCTATAGGATTTAATAAATAGATATGGATGGTGGAAAAGAACAGATTTTACTGGGTTGGCCAAAAAGTCTTTTTAGCTTTTCTGTAAAATAAAAGACACATTTTTCATTTCACAAATAACTTTATTGATTTGTATATTTTGAGTATGTCACCTATCTTTCATGTGGTATAACAATGATTGTTCTCAATGAATGTCTGTATTTGATCGAAATCAACTTCAACTACTCTACCTGACCCTGAAGCATCGTCCAGCAGAAATCTCCAGCATGGAACTTCGCAAATCACTGTTGACACATTCAACCAGTCACAGCACCTTCTCCATAAACTGCACAAATCTTTTTTTTTTGCATTTCAGTTGCACTTCTACCTTTCTTGAAATAATAAAGCATAATATGCCAAAAATGTTGCATATGTTCTTCCATCTTCAATATTAAAATGGCTACACAAAAGTTCACCACTTTGTTTTTTTTAATGTACACTGTTATGACAGCTGTCATAATACAATCTAACAAATTGTTTCAAACGAAGTTAAAGACAACTAAGTGCTACTAGAGCCATCTTGATGCTCAAGTATCCAGCTTGGGCATCTAGATAATACTATTTTTTCTGACACAAAGAACAGATTTAATAGGGAGAAGATGCTGCATTTGGTTTCAGACATTTGCATTTAAGAGGATTAATCTATGAGATAACCAAGTGAACATGTTCAGTAGCTAATAAGACACAGTATTTAGTCTGGAACTCTACAGAGAACTCTGAGCTCTAGATACAGACTTGGGAGACATCAGTGGGCAGGTGATAATTTAATCAAGTCCTGTCTAGTGAGAACTACACTAGTTAGTGTAGCTGCAGCACTCCAGGGTAAAACTCTCCTCATACCACTGGCTCCCCACTAAAGCAAACCCTAGCAGTCGGCAAGCCACAGCACATACAGAGGGTGACAGACAGCTTCCGTCCCCTCAGTCTCCGTCTGCACGGGTTGAGGGGAAGCCCCATGGGCATCAAGACTGCCTTTTACTCAGCCTCCAACCTCCATCTGCAGAAATGGAAGAGGATCCTTGCCCTCTACTTCACCACTGCCCAGCACAGCCTCACCAAACTGTCTGTCCTCAGACAACCAGGACTAGTCAACTTTATTGGGCCCTTTATCCTTCTTTACCATAGTCCCAAATACCTCAGTCACCCCTCATCATCCACACTCCAAACTCCAAGTGGTTCCATACGTTCCTTATTCTGCCCCATCCAACACTCTGGAACTCAACAGTCACTACCAACCAAACCTCCTAAATCCCCAATCTTTTCACAGAACATTCCCTTCACCTTCTAGATCTCTTGATTACACACGAGGCCGGTTCAGAAAAAGTCCAGCCATTGTTAATATGAGAACAATTTGTGCAACACCGGTGTAACCTGGCAGCCATGGGGAGTGGACTGGAATGAGCATGTGTGAACAATGACGACTTCACTGTACTAGTCAGTGGGGACAGTAGACATCGTTGAATGAGCATGTGTACTGTGTGGTCATCACATTTAAAATGACTGAGCAAGTACAACAACAAAATTGCACCAAATTTTGTTTTAAGCTTGAACATTCCTCCATGAAAACTTTTCAGGTGTTTCAGAAGACCACAGCCAAGGGCAACTGGTGATTGGCAGAGCTTCATCACAACAATGCACCCACTCGTGCATCACGTCTCATGCATAGTTTTTTGGCAAAACATCAAATCACCCAGGCGACTCAGACCCCCTACAGCATAGATCTCATGCCCTACAACTTCTGCCTTTTCCATAAACTAAAATCACCTTTGAAAGGGAAGAGATTTCAGACCATCAATGAGATTCAGGAAAATACTACAGAGCAGCTGATGGCAATTGGGAGAATTGTGTGTGGTCCCAAGGTGCCTACTTTGAAGGGGACTGAGGCATCATTGTCCTGTGTTTCTTGTATCTCGTATCTTCTTCAATAAATGTCCCTATTTTTCATATCACATGGCTGTATACCTTCTGGACAGACCTTGAATGTTGTTCCTCTGCAGCTAATTAAAGTAATGACTGATATTTTTCTCACTTTCCTCCCATTACTGGACCAGGAGCCAGAGAGGTATCCTCCTTGTCTTTAACTGCTTATTCCGAACCATTCTCCCTGCCTCTTCCTTAAATACAGCCAGGTTTGAACCTGAAGTCTTAGGACTATGTCACCACCTCTTTATATTTTGTTTTTTATTTTTTGAAAAGATTTTATTTACTTTTTAGAGAGAAGATAAGGAAGAGAGAGAGGGAAAGAAACATCTGTCAGTTGCCTCTGACATGCCCCCAGCAGGGGACCTGGCCTGCAACCCAGACATGTTCCCTGGCTGGGAATGGAGTCGGCAACCTTTTGGTTTCTCAGGCCAGTGTTCAATTCACTGAGACACACCAGCCAGGGCTTTTCTTATTTTTAATTTTTTTTAAACCACCTCTTTGTTAGTCATCTGTTAATCCTTGGGTCATGTGCTTCCATTTCTCAAAAATTTTTAGATCCTGGCTCAGTCACTCTTTTCAATAATACTTAATGATTTCAATATCCTCATAAATAATACCCCGAATACTTTAGCTTCTCCCTTCTTTTCGAGTTCCCTTCCCCACAACATCTTGTCCTTCTTCCTACTTGTAACTAACTGAATCTCCCACCCCACCCCATCTAAATTCCAAACATTTATCAGCTACATTTTCAGCTCATTCTCTCTAGTCTTGGACACCAAAAACCCTTTAACCTACTAAAATCCATAAACTCTTCATCTACCACCTTTTCACTATCTCCCTCCCTCCCTATCTACTCACTTCCATTCTATCCCAGCTTAATTTCAAGATCAACCATCCCTCATTCCCATGTATACACTCAATTGCCTCGGTCCCTCCCTCACTTTACCTTAGTCATCTGGCTAAATCATGTTGGTTAAATCCAGTGTTCTGCCTGCTCTATGCCTCACCTATGCAGATGAGGGGGCTAGAGAAATACACACGCACACACACACCACGCTATTCTTTAAGTTTATAGCAGTAACTCTCAGCCCTGCCCAGCAACCATCCATCATTCTGGTACACTTTCCCACTTTCCCAGAGGTCTGTTTCATACCTTCCCCACTTCTCAAACACCTAATAGAATTTCCCTCAATAACTACTGCCCATGCATCTGTCTTCACATTTTTAAAAAAGAGTCAGAAGAGACTTTCCAGAAGCTCCCATATGCCAACACGTTCTTTTCTGTTATCACAGATGAAATGTCTATGCTCCTATCAAGACCAACCTCTAGAATGCCCCAGCAGGGAGCAGAGATCTTGGTTCTGTTCTGCAAAATATTCCAGGCTCCCAAAATAGGCTGGTAAGGAGTAACTGCCAAGTATTTGCTGAATGAACAAAGAAAAGTATTCTCCCACTAGTATGTTATATCCTATCACTCTCCTACTTCTCGAGGACATCTC
>PVJI01022748.1:0-24765 GCA_004026765.1 Micronycteris hirsuta
CTCTTTATTTTAATAAGGTCCCATTTGTTTATTCTTTCCTTTATGTCCCTAGCTCTAGGGGACATATCATTGAAGATGTTGCTGCGTGGAATGTCTGAGATTTTCCTACCGATGTTTTCCTCTAGAACTTTTATGGTGTCACGACTTACATTTAAGTCTTTTATCCACCTTGAATTTATTTTTGTGTATGGTGTAAGTTAGTGCTCGAGTTTCATTTTTTTGCAGGTAGCCATCCAGCTTTCCCAACACCATTTGTTGAAGAGGCTATTTTTATTCCATTTTATGCTTCTGCCCCCTTTGTCGAAGATTAATTGCCCGTAGAGACTTGGGTTTATTTCTGGGCTCTCTATTCTGTTCCATTGGTCTATCTGTCTGTTTTTATGCCAGTACCAAGCTGTTTTGATTACAGTGGCCTTGTAATATAGTTTGACATCAGGAATTGTGATCCCTCCTGCTTTGCTCTTCTTTCTCAAAATTGCAGCTGATATTCGGGGTTGTTTATGGTTCCATATAAATTTTTGAAGTGTTTATTCAATATCCCTGAAATATGCCATTGGTACTTTGATAGGGATTGCACTGAATCTATAAATTGCTTTAGGGAGTATGGACATTTTGATAATGTTGATTCTTCCAATCCATGAGCATGATATATGTTTCCATTTGTTTGTGTCTTCCATGATTTCTCTCTTCAGTGTTGTGTAGTTTTCTGAGTACAGATCTTTTACCTCCTTGATTAGGTTTATTCCCAGGTATTTAATTTTTTTTGTTGGTATATCAAATGGGATTTTTTTCCTGATTTCTATTTCTGCTGTTTCTCTGTTGGTATACAAAAATGCCTTTGATTTCTGGATATTGACTTTATATCCTGCTGTTTTGCCAAATTCAATTATTAGATCGAGGAAACAAAATTGTCGTTGTTTGCAGACGACGTAATAGTATACTTAGAAAATCCTATAGACTCCACCAAAAAGCTACTCGATCCTTTTTTCCTTTCAATAATGCTAATACTGTTGCTTTACTGAAAAGCCATTTCTAGACTCACTGGGGGTTCTTTCTGACCATTGTCCAAATCTCCTTCTCTGTTGCATATCTGTGCCAATTTAATCATTAATTTAAAAATTGCATTACTAATTAATTATAAAGGGCCCAGCTGTGTCAGGCACCTGGGATATATTGATGACACAAATCTCAATGAGAGAGACTCCTGTCCTCATGAAGCTTTAACTCAGGACTTTTTATGGTGTCTGGAAAACAGTGTGTGTGTGTGTGAGAGAGAGAGAGAGAAACAATTGGACTGTGCATGTAGATGCTTGGTCAGAAGTATTAATTGATTTGAATATTTAGATGCAGCTATTTTCATCTCTCAATATATGTACATATACAGTTGATGCATGAACAACATGAGGTTTGGGGGCACTAACCCCCTGTACGGTTGAAAATCTACATATAATTGTTGATTCACACAAAATTTAACTACTAATAAATAGGCTACTGTTGAGTGGAAGTCTTATTAATAACATAGTTGATTAACACATATTTTGTATTTTACATGTATTACATATTATATTCTTGCAATAAAGTATGCTAGAGAAAAGAAAATGTTATTTTAAAAATCATAAGGAAGAGAAAATATACTCACAGTATTTATTGAAAAAGATCTACATGTGAGTGGGCCGATGCATTTCAACCTGTGTTGGTCAAGGGTCAAATATACACACACACTCACGTATATACACACATACACATTTACACCCACACATACATACACATACACATGCACATGTATATACATGCATACACATATACACTCATGTATATACACACATACACATACACATATATACACACACATGTATAACATATTTTTTTTATTTTTCAATTTAATTAACAGGCTTAATTTATTAGAACAGTTTTAGGATTGCAAATAAATTGAACAATAGTACAAAGTTTCCATATACTTCTTCCGACCCTCTCCCCTCAATCATCCCTCCACAATTTTCCCAATTATTAGCATATTGCACTATTATGCTCATTTGTTAAAACTGTTAACCAATATTGATATATTAATGAATTAAAGTCTCTAGTTATATTAGAGTTCACTATTTGCTTTGTACAGTTCTTCTGGTTTTCATAAAGGCATATTGTGATGTATCTATGATTACAGTACCGTACAGAATAATTTCACTGCTCTAAAAATCCCTTTTGCTTTATCTATTTATCCCTTCTCTCTCTACCGCCTTGAACCCTGAACCTCTGGAAACCACTGAATTTTTTTACTTTTTTTTCAGAATGTTATATTGTTGGAATCAGACAGTATGTAGGCTTTTCAGATTGATTGATTTTATTTAGCAATATAAGGTTATTTCTTTCATGCCTTTTTTTGGAGGGGGGGCTTAGTAGCTCATTTATTTTTATTATTAAATAATATTCCATTTTATGGATGTACTACAATTTGTTTATTCATTCACTTAATTGAGGGATATTTTAGTTGCTTACAGTTTTGACAATAATAAGTAGAACTGCTATAAACATTCCTGTGCAGTTTTTTTGTGTGTTTATATTAGTTTTTATCTCATTTGGGAAGATCCCTAGGAGTGAGATAGCTGTACCACATGGTAAGACTATGTTTAACTTTGTAAGAAGTTGACAAACTGTCTCCAAACTCACTGTACCGCTTTACACGTCTGCCAGCAATGAATGAGTTTCTGCTGTTCCACATCCTCGTCAGTATTTAGTCTTGTCTTTTGTTTTTTTAGACTTCAGCCATTGTGTAGTGCTATCTCCTCATTTCAATTTTGCAATTCCCTAATGATAAATATTCTTTAAAATATAAAAATTGTGGAAGGGCTAATGTATTAAACTGACGTCAGTTACTAATATCACATTATTAAGAAGGCAAGAAACATTATGTCCCTTTCTCTCTTCTCTACTAAAGTATTTTCAGTGGATTCCCATCACCTATAAGATGTGTATTATTTAATATGAATTAAAATGCCCATACTTATTTAATTACTTAGTCCATGTTTGACCTTTCCTTCCTGTTTTGGCTAAAAGGCATGTATTAATCTTCTGAATTTTTAAAATATGGACTATATTCTATCAAAACTCTGTTCTCTTGAACCAATGAATCTTTCCACTAAGAATGTCCTCTTGCTCTCAGTTTCCTTAGCCTGGCAGAGCGACTGCCCATCTTCTATATTTGCCTTGGGCCTCCCTCTCTCTTTGATCCTTCCATGGCTCACACACATGGGCCAGCACGTGGAGAATTCTAGATGGCCTTCCAGGTTAGTACCTAATGACTGTGGGTCAGTGTCCTCTGGGCTGGAAATAATGTTTGTGAAGGAGAAAGGCGTTTCTTATCAACAATTCCTAATAAAGGTTCTTTCCTGATTTACTGAAATGTTGGGAGTGAGAGAGCAAGTCAGAGACTCTGGTGTTAAATTCTTTGTGTTAAAAAAAGATTTAGGAAGACAAAAATTAGATGTGTGGGTAGATGAAGCTGAAGCCAAATGGGCCAAATTGCTGGGCATGTGTATGTAGGGGGGAGGTAAGCAGCAGGAAAGCCATGTGCCAAGAGACAAATACCCAGCCCCTGGCAACTAAATAGAAACTTGGCAGAGAGAAGGACCTGTAGCACATGAATAGATAACTTATTAAGATTTTAATTTGTGGATGTAGTTCCACTCAGGTAGACAGAAACTTTGATTGTTTTTAAAGGGCTAATCAGAAGTAGAATTGGTGGGCTCCCGCCCTGCTTGATCATGTGGAACTCTGGCAGCAACTTTAGGGGGAGCAAGATCTCAGAGGAGACGGCTGTATCGGGGCCTGTGGAAGCTGGACTTGAATGTCCCTGGATTGGCAACAGCTTCTGTGCCATAAGCATGGCACAGAGTAACAAAGTCAGCAGACCTGAAGGGGCTCTGTGGCGTGAGACAGGAAAAGTGTTATATCAATGGTAACTAGTATGGACCTGTAACCGTTGACCAAAGGAGCCTCCTTGAGTCTTTGGTGATGCGAAAGACCCTTGGCCATGGACAAAACCTTGGGTATGTGAGTGTGAGAGGATACTGACCTATAACACTGAGGTAGAATTTCCAACGAGCCCTGCAGTATGGGGTCTCAGAGTCAGATTTAAGTCAATCTGAACAAAATGCAATTTTCATTATATGCTAGTGATATATTTGTCTACAAAGAAAATCCTACATAATGGACAGGAAAATTATTAGAGTTGATGACTGTAAAGGAAGATTTATGGTTAATATTTAGAAATCAGTTGTGTTTCTATATATCAGCAGCAAAAAATTAGAAATATTTTTGAATATTATTATAGCAATGAAAATATGTATGATATCTAGGAATAAATCTGACAAAAGATAGGTAAAACTTTATGGAGAAAGGGATATACTTTTCTGGAAAGATATAAAAGATGGAGAATAGAAATGCAGGGAATTGTCCTGTCATGTATAGGAAAACTAAATATCACCAACATGTACATTTCTGATAATTTTATGTATGTATTAAATGCTATTTCAACAGAAATCTTAAGTGTTTTTTGGGAAAATTAAAAAGCTGGCTTTAAATTAAAATCATTCAGTGGAAAGAACAAGATATTGAAAACACACCCTTTCAGATACCAGAATTTTAGTAATTAAGTCAAGCTTTAAGATACAGCTGTAATAATTAGTAAGTATTCTATTGGTGCAGGAATAGACATAAATATTAATGGGTGAGAATTGATAAGCAAGAAAGGGAAAGGACAATTTATTTATGGAAATTTGGTCTGTGATAGAGGAAACATTAAACAGGGAAGAATATACTGCCTATATATACTACTTATGATGAAAATTGATTGTTTATATGGAGAAAAAGAGAATATTTCCTATCTCATGCAATGCATGAAAATAAAGCAAGAATTTTAAATATTTATGAAGAAATACAAGGGTGCTATTTTTGTGACAATGACCTAGGGAAAAATCTATTACATAGGATACAAAGAGTATAAAGCATAAAGTAAAAGAATGATAAAACACTACATTGAGAATCTTCAATTTTTTTTTAGTACAGATTTTGGTAAATAAAGAGCCACAGGAGCATATATTTTCCATACTTATCATCATTAAATAATAAATTCAAAATGCATAAAGAACTTCTATAAATAATAAAAAGAGATAATGTAATAGTAAATGCAAAAGATATGAATAGGCAATTCACAGGAAAGAAAACCTCAAATCACACAAAAAGATGTTCAGCCTCATTAATCATCAATTAAATGTAAACTTAAAATAATGAAATATAATCTCACAACATTCGATTTCCAAAATCCACGAAGTCTAACAATATCAAGTGTTAGTGAAAATATGAGTGATGGGAATTCTTAAAGTTAGTGAATTGTATAATAGCACAACTACTTTAGAGAGAAATTCACAATTTTAGAATACAATTCCTATGACTCGAGAATTTTACTCACATATAAGCAAAATGTATGGTAATTTTTTCATAAGGATTGCATGCAATAGCAAAAAAATTAGAAACCAATGTCAAGCAGTAGGAGAGTACGTGTATTTGAAAATCTCAAGATCACTCTCAGGTTCTGTGCTTTGATAGAAGGACTCAGAGACTTCAATAAAGTTGTTATGGTTAAGGTTTATTATAGCACAAAGACGCAGATTAGAGTTAGCAACTTTCGAAGGCACGTAGTGCAGAGTCCAGGAGCTTCCAGTTGTCCACAGTCCATGAGTACAATGCCAGTTGCCCTCTCCCAGTGGCACAGAAAAAGCGGCGCTTATTTTTCCCAGTAGCAAAGCACAAAGCTCCTCTGGGCCTTGGTGTCCAAGGTTTATTGGGGTTGGTGACTCAGGTTTGCCTGACTGACTTTGTGACTGACCTTAGGCTGACCTTACTCTCTCGCCTCTCTGGAGGTCAATCTGATGCTACATGGTCCAGGTCATCCACCATAAATCGTACTGTTAGCACAGACTGGCAGGCACTACACAGAATCCCTAGGTAAACAAGGACACTTTTTCCAGGAGGACCCTCAAAGGGCTTAGAAGCTACCTCCTAGGATCTGGGCAAGGGACAAATCTTTCTGGGACTGTTCAGGGTGTGGACAACCCAGACTTGCAGAGTTAGTTCTTTACAGCATAGTATATAAATTGTGCTATATTCATACAAAGGGTGAATTACATTTACAAGTAGCAATGTAGATCAATCTTGCAAACCCAACGTTGAAAGAAAAAGCAAGCTGTAGGATAATAGCAACATTTATATAAGGTTTAAAAGTATGTAAAATATCACTATATTATTCATGGATATGTGAAATGTAGAAAGAGTATTAAAATGTTAATTGGAATAATAAACACCAACTACAGGTTAGTTTCAAACCTTTGGACAGAAGCTGAGACTATATTCTAGGAAGTATATGTTAAGGACATCAATTAAATCTGAAATGTTTATTTCTCAGGCTGGGGACTGGATATATGTCTGATTAATTACTATCTAATAATTGGCTACTATGCCTTAACTATTGCAATTTTTAAAAAAATCAGATAAAGGATTATAATAAATTTTTCATGTAACAGCTTACTTACTACACGTATACCTGTTATAGTTACTTGCTATAAAATTATGATATAATATGAATTTGTTATGTTTTGAGCAGTTGGATCTATTTTGGGATTCATCACAGCAATGAATTCATCTTCAAGGTAAAAGTTGCCAAGTTAATCTAGTCACCTCCTTTCATGTGTCTTCTTCTCCTGCACTATTGTGAGGGCAGAGACTGCCTGATGGCTTCTCTCCTGGCACATTGTAAGTATCAAACAGATAGGTAGTGAGAAGATAGATGCATGAATGAAAAATTAATAAGTGAAATTCTCTGTGGGTAACTATTCAATGTCGGATCCTAGGAGAAGGGGCATTTTGAGAGGAATTAGTGGTAGGGTGATTTAGGGGGATACTCTCTCATTCTTAGTGTTGCAAATGGAGTAGAGAGAAGGATCTGGAAACAGGGCCTGTTCATGACTATAAATATATGTGCTAGAACGGAGTTGAAGAGAGAGGCTCTTAGATGAATTTCATCAACTTCACAAGCGTTACAGAGCTAGTCCTGGCCTATGTTGAAAATTAAAAGGCTAAAAAAGGCACATGTTCAGTGATGCTGCCAAATCACAGAAATTAAAGTAATATTACATGGTGATAATTGTCCTCGGATTAAATTTAAAATCACTTAGGCAGAAACCCCCCCGGAATTACAATGGCTGAGAGTCTCGTTGGCATATGCACACAGAGAGGGAAACTCTCAGTTTGCAATGGAGCTTTGGGAAATTCCTTTCCAGTTTGAGTAGGGGACAGTAAAGTGTGATTTGGGGGATGACAGGGAAGCGGGTAGAAATAGTACCCATCAATCACGGGTAAAATCAGACATTGCCCTGAAAACCAAAGCGGGGGAGAGCATGTTCCGGCCCATCTCACAAGGTATTGGCCGTTCTATCCATCCAGAGGACTTGTCCTTACTGAGGACTGACACACTATAGTTTTATCCAGTTTGGCACAGATAAAAAAGATCAATTATGAAATCATATTCACAGTGGCATCTAGAATGCCTAAATTTCATTCTTTAAGTTGTAACACTGTGTGTACGTGCATGCGTGTGTGATCTCAGTTTTATCTTTTTTTGTGACTAAGGCTATAATTATATGGCTCCAGAAAAGGGCTGGTCCAGTTTTCTAAGTCTAGGATTTCTTAGCATCATAACTGGGGAGAATTCAGGATGCCGTGTGGTAAAAGTGAAAGAACTAAGATACACCAAACGCTAGGTCTGTGTGCCTCGCACCCTGTTAATTACTTTAAATGTGTTTTGTGATTTGCTACTAACAACAGCTTTATGAGAAAACATGGAGAAGTTGAATAATGTAACCATGGTAACACAAGTTGTGGAGCTTTGAACCCATATGTGTCTGACTATAAAGCTCAGACTTCTCTTAACCCCAAGGCCAAGATGACATTTTTGTCTTCTTAGTCCGCTTTGCCATTAGCAAGTAGGTGTGCCTGTTGGAAAATAACGTTCACATTGGATTACCTACTTCATAAAAATTATATGAAAATGAATTATATTGGGACATATTTTAAGTTTTTCTTAAACACTGGAGACATGTGACTATTATCATTATCTTCCCTAACGCGTCTCCACCCCCACAGGTCAAGGGTATTGGCTGGAGCTTATGGGTGTCGTAACCACCTCTTAGAGCATTTTTTTCAAAGTGCATAATATAAATGACCAAAAATATAAAAGTTTCCAAATTTTGTGTTAAGATAAGGAGAATGATTGATGGTGTTGACCTGTAAGAGTTACATTAATTTTTCATTTATAAAAAGCTAGCTCTCTGCTAAGTGTTATCCATGGATTCTCACATTCAATTTTACTTTAACACTGTAGGATGGTGTTAGCATTTAAATTTCACTGCTGGTTAAACTGAGGCTCGGAGAGGGAAAGTGACTTAGCCGAGGCCGCGTCCCAGCAGTACAAGGAGAAGGCAGTCTCCCACCCACATGCGACACAGCTTCTGCTCTGTCACGATGATCAGACCAACAGACACTCTCCTGATGTGAATGGAACTTGGCCTTTTAGGGTGAAGATGAGAGCTGGGGTATACTCCTTATGTAAAGACACAGACGTAATCCTCCAAAAAGTTCTGCATTAAAAAGAAAGAAACTAATAAATTCATTGATGATCTGTTGAATTAATCTCATCATGATCTAAATTAATAAGAACGACAATTATTTCAGAAGCCAGATAGGCAGGGAAAGCACTGTTCACATACATGAAAGTCCAGTGAAGCAATTTTTGGTAGAAAAACAGTGAGCAGATACTGAGCCCTTAGGTTAGTTAGGGAGTGGCCATGGGGTTCCTAGGCGTAATTAAGAAAGAAAATAATATGTTGAAAAGATCCCTGTCCTTTCTTAATTGATCTGTTTAATAATCCTCAATATTTTTATTTTTATTTTTTTCATCTCTAAGGCTGTCTTACCATTATATCTGTTCATGGTGATATGGATAGGACAGAAAAATGAGTTTTTTAAAAAGCAAATTTACTTTTTTTGTCATCACTATAATTTCTACATGTATTTACTTAACAACTATTTACTAAGTCCCTACGGTATGCCAGGCTGTGCCCTCTGAGCTCCAGGAGTATCAAGGTGAACAAGACATCGCGGTCCCTGCCCGCATGAGTGAGTGTGTGTTTAGTGCTGATAGAAAGCACAATCAACAGTGCAGCTCTCAGGAGTGACGAGTGCGATGAAGGAAATAAAACACGTCTCTATGAAGGAGAGATCTGAGCAGAGTCTGCACGTTGTGTGAATTGGACCACGTAGGAAGCTGGGGAAAAGTGCTCCTGGCAGAAGGCGCAGCCTGGGTAGAACACAAGGCAGGAACAAACTTGAAGCGTGTGCTGTACCACAGAACCATGATTATGTGCTTACCTGGTTGCCTGCCTATGTAGAATGTTACAACATACTTCCTGTTCATTTTTCATTCTTAGTGGCTGACAGAGTTAGGGATATGCTTGACATGCAACATATATTTTAAAAATGAATGAGTGCACTGAAACTCCTTTTCTAGAAGCTGTCAACACAAGTCTTTTTTAGCTTTATAAAGGTGAAATGAATAATTATCTTACCTAGCACTCGGCATGTTTACTGAGATACACTACATTTTTTACCTTTTTTTTTTTTGGTCTTTTTTGCTTAACATGTTAAAGTGATGATGAACATACTCATGCTAAGATATTCTGACAATAATTTTATTATGTATTTTCATTTATTAGATAAATGAAAATACATAATAAAATATAGGATATTAAATGTACTTCATTTAGTCATATTATTAAATGCCATATTAGGATCATTTAGATTTTCTGAAAATTTTTCTGGAGTTTAGACCCTAGGATTAGTTGAATAAAATGACCCTTTGAAAATGTATCTTTACATCTGATTAAATTTTATTGTGGTATTTTAGTATTAATTTTTTTAATATTTTGGTTTTAAGTATCACTAATACAAATTATAACATTAAATATGGATATTATAAAAGTATATATTCTTAAATTTCAATGCTCAATTTTGTTATCAATATTATATTTAGGACTATCAGTGTTCTACAAAATTATGTTAAAATAAATGTAGAGGCTCTGAAAGCTTATGATGTTTTATAGTATATTGTTTGGGATTTTAAAAATATAGAATTTGGTTATATGGCCCAACTACTTTGTGACCTGATAATTTCACGTAGAAACATATATATTAATTGTTCCAGAGCATCAACAACAACAGCAAAAACCAATAATGAGATATCAAGTTACTGTTTAGTGACTGTTTATTTCCTTCTGCCTTTGTCTTTATAATACTAAGACTAGTTACCTTGTCAAATACCCAGCAAGATGAACAAGTCAAGGTTTGGTTTTAAGTAAACTTAATTAGTTGTCTTTTGTTTCCTAAGCTGGCTTCGGTGATTGCGTGCTAAAATGGTTGCTTTATGGGCCTCTCGTTTTTCATGAAGCCTGATACCAAGGATGAATGTAACCGTCATTCCCATGGGGAGCTCTTTCTTCTAGAACAAGGGCACAACAGATGCGTCTGCTGGATTCCTTTTCTCTTCTCTTTTCTACTCTTTTAGCAGAGATTGACAGTAAGGAGAGGGTTAACCACAGGGAAAACATTTCTACTCTTAATAGATTCAAATCTCAAAGGAGGGAGTCTCATTCAGAACATTAATTCTATTTTTTTCTTATGCTTTCCCTTTCTCACCTAAAAACATATGAATAAATATCAGTAAGACTGAATTTCAGTGAATAGCTATTACTGTAGAATATCAGATGACCAAGACTCAAATGGTTTTTAGAAACTCTTTTGATAGATTTTGTAATATTAAGTTCTTTAGGCAAGGATCCTTACATAGAGGTAAGTTCTGTTACTGTGTGCAAGTCCTGCATTGTTTCCATGCATCTACATGCAGAACTTTATGCTCCCAGATTCCTCTGGGCCTTGGACTCTTGTTATCTAGTCTACAATATGATACATGGAAAACTCATTATTTTTATCTTTCTTAAGTTTATTTTATTAATTATGCTATTACTGTTGTCTCAATTTTTTCTCCTTTGCCCCCCTCTGCCAAGTTCCCCATTCCCTCCAGCAGTCTCCCCTGCCCTTAATTCATGTCCATGGGCCGTGTGTGTAAGTTCTTTGGCTTCTCCATTTCCTGTGCTATTCTTAACATCACCTTGTCTATTTTGTTACTACCAATAATGCTTCTTAATCCCTACGCCATTTCCTCTATTCTTCCTTCCCTCTCCCAGATGATGACCCTCCAAATGATTTCCATACATATGATTCTGTTCCTGTTCTGGTTGTTTGCTTAGTTGTTGTTGTTTTTTATTTGTTTGTTTGTTTTTCTTTTGATTCAGTTGTTGATAGTTGCAAATTTGTTGCCTTTTCAATGTCAATGGTTTTGGTCTTCTGCTTTTTCTTAAATAAGACCCTTTAACATTTCATATAATAATGGCTTGGTGATGATGAACTCCTTTAGCTTTACCTTATCTGGGAAGCACTTCATCTGCTCTTCCATTCTAAATGATAGCTTTGCTGGAAAGAATAATCTAGGTTGCAGGTCCTTGCTTTTCATCACTTTCAGTACTCCTTGTTAGTCCCTTTTTGCCTGCAAAATTTCTTTTGAGAAGTCAGCTGATAGTCTTATGGGAACTCCTTTACAAGTAATTCTCTGCTTTTCTCTTGCTGCTTTTAAGATTCTCTCATCTTTAACCTTTGGCATTTGAATTATGATGTGTCTTGGTGTGGTCTCTTTGAGTCCAACTTGTTTGAGATTCTCTGTGCTTCCTGGACTTGTATCTCTGTTTCCTTCACCAAATTAGGGAAGTTTTCTTTCATTATTTTTTCAAATAAATTTTCAATTTCTTCATTTTCCTCCTCTCCTTCTGTCATCCCTATGATTCATATGTTGGCACATTTGGAGATATCCCAGAGGTTCCTAAGACACTCCTCATTATTTTGAACTCATGTTTCTTCTTTCTGTTCTGGTTGAATATTTATTTCTTCCTTAAGTTCCAAATTATTGATTTGAATTCCATCTTCCTTCCCTTCACTGTTGGTTCCCTGTGGATTTTTCTTTATTTCACTCAGTGTAACCTTCATTTCTTCCTTTATGTTTTTGTTGTAGTCAATGAGTTCTCTGAGAATCCTGATCACCAGAGATTTGAACTCTGCATCGGATAGGTTAGCCATCTCCCTTTTGTTTAGTTCTTTTTCTAGGGTTTTGTTTTGTTCTGTTCTTTTATTTGGGCCATAATTCTTTGTCTCCTCAATTTGGCAGCCCAGATGGAGGGGTAGGGTGATATGCTTCACCTCCTTGTGCAACCATAAAAAGAATTACAACCAGATCTCAAAACTAATAACACCCAGAACTATCAGAAAATTGAGCTATCCGAGAGCCACATTTATCCAGAGGGGTATAAGGGGTGGACTCATGGAGATGAGCAGAGAGGCAGTGTGGCGTGGAGAGGTGGCAGCAGTGGTGGCAGAACGGATGGTCCCATGTTCATGTATGGTAGATAAAAATGGAGAGGGATACCTTCTGAGCATGTGATTTGAGCCCCAGGCCAGACCGGTCAGCCCGGGGTTCCAGCTCTAGGAAGATAAATCCCCATTACCTCTGGCTATAAAAAGCAGTTGAGGTTGGGCAGTGGAAGAAACCGTTGGACTTTCACTGCTTTAAAGGCCCACACAGACTTAGGATATATACAAACTCACCCACTCTGGGTTTGACCACCAGGGCAGCAGCTAGAAGGGCGCTGGTCATATACGGGAAGTGGGTGAAGTGACTGGAAACGGGGCAAGTGTTGGGCAAATCTCCAGAAGCGAGGCAGCAGTGTTGTCTCCTACCCGAGTTCTTGCCCTACCCCCCTCCGCTCAAAATGGTGAATCGGGTTGCTTCACCTTGGCAATTATCTAAGGCTCCACCCCACACAATTTATAGGTGCCTTTTCTACATAAGTCACATTACTAAGACATGGAATAAAAGCAGTTCTACCTAAAACTTATTATTTTTGTACAGTCCTCCTCTGCTAATAATTATTTAGTGGTTGTATAGATAAAGATGCAGGAACTCAATTCTCTTTATAAAATTATTTTTTATAGCCCCAAATCTCTGGAAAAATTGATTTGTATTATTATTATTATTTGGTATGTGATTGCAATGTAACTGCTCAGGATTTATCAAAACAAAATAAAACATTGTCTTCGCTGGCAGTAATTTGGAAGGAAATTTTCTTGTTTATGTTAAATTTTTGCAGAACCAAATAAGCTGGTAAGCAAAGAGTTATAAAACAAGCTTAATAAATCCTCATATTGATGCAAAGTTAACATTGGTCACTTGGCAATTGGATAAACATTCAGCTCACACACAGCATTTTGGCTGCAATCAATGCTTATGAAAACCACGCACAGTTTTTGCAAACCCTGCTTGATTTGGCAATGCTGGGAGTCAGCTGTGATTCCTGAGCATAATAAATGCTTTGGTTTGAATTCTCCTGTCTGTTGTATGTGAGGTTTGTCTGGAGCTCATTCAGATTCAAGATGCACTTTAAGATAGAATTAAGAGGGGAACTGACGGAAAGAAGAAAGTCTTCATTTGAAATTCTTTTATTGAAGTGTGGATGTACTAGATGATTGCTGGACTGGAAATAGATAATTTTCAGAAATGAAAATAACATTGCTTGCCTCGGTTCAGATTTCACCCACAGAAACTACTAAATTTTTATCAGATTCAGCGTCAGCATGCAGGAAAACTTGGTCCTTTATGGAAAGGGGATCATCTGGCCTCTTGTTTCTAAAATAAAATAAAGATTACTCATTTACTTTTTTGCAGTTAGAGCCATTGGATCCTTTGAAATTGTGGAAGGGTGAGATGATGGCATGCCTGTAACACAAATCTATTGAAGAGCCTAGTGTTTAAAAACTCCCCATGTTTGCACACTGAAGGGTTAATTATGTATGAGCTGGTGGACATCACTGGCAACCATCAAATATGTCAACTTGGTGTCTGGGCAAAGAGTGAAAACAGGAAGTGCATTCCATTGTTAACTTCCAGGCTTTCCATATACGGGACACCTTTAAAAAATAATGAGTCCTTAGTAAGCTTTTCAGTAGACCGCATGGAATTGGCGAGGGAGCACTCCCTAAGAAGACCTTTCTAGTCTGATGAAAAGGTCATTATTTTTTACAGATGACAGTTTGGAAAATTCAAGGCACATTAGCAGGATTTTTGCCTGAAGCTCTGAAGGCTAGGAATGGTGCTATGCTGGTCCTCTGTTTCCCCTCGTCCCAGCACCCTTCAGACTTCTTTTACCTTCCACAGCAAAGTCCCAGAATGGCTAAGTGAAGGTTAATGAAAATAAGCCCAAAGGCCAGAATTGCCTCTGTTAGATTTGAATATTCTCTTCTAAAAGAATTCTAAAATGTAACTCCAGGAATCCCTACTTTAAAAATAATTAATTTGCTGTTGCTGATGTGGCTTAGTGGATTGAGCTCTGGCCTCCAAACCAAAAGGCTGCCAGTTCAATTCCCAGTCAGGGCACATTTGTAGGTTGCAGTCCGATCCCCAGTAGGGGTTGCTCAAGAGGCAACCACATATTGATGTTTCTCTCCCTCTCTTCCTCCCTTACTCTCTTTCTAAAAAATAAATAAAATCTTTTAAAAAATTAATTTTTGTGCTTTTTAATGTAGTGCTTTTTAGATATTGATGACTAAAATGCACTAGATTAGGATTTAAGAGCATGAAGTTCCAATGTTGTATACTCATCTGCTGTATACTCACCACTAAGGTTTTTAACTAGTCTGAGCTTTAGTTTCTTCCTCAAAATATTGACGATACCTGCTGACTGTGTGTCAAGAACTTGTTAGGTAAATCAATATGAGGAAGGTACCTTATAATTGTTAAGTGCTATCTATGTGAAATGAAATTTTTATTGTTATATGCATCTAATAAAAAACCAGCAGGACTTCCGGTAAGATGGCAGCGTAGGTGGACACACTGTGCTTCCACACACAACCAAACGAGGAAAAAACAGCAATTTAATTAAACAAAAACAGCCAGATCTGACAGAAAATCTAACTGAGAGGAAGTCTAACAACCAAGGAGTTAAAGAAGACACTTACAACCAGTCTGGTAAGCAGGGCGAAGCCGGGCGGAGAGAGAGCACGTGCCACTCCACGAGCCGGGTGGTGAGCGCACGGCAAGACCGTGGTTTGTGGAGTGGGACTGGCAACGCTGCAGCACACCCAGACGGGTATGCCTGACCAAAACGCGGCCAGCGCCCAGTCCACCCGGAACCAGCGGGGCTGAGACTGGTGGACCGGGCAGGTCCTAATTCGAGTGCAGACAAACTGGGAGAAAAAAGCAGGGCGCAACCCATCAAAGCAGGGAAATAAAACCTCAAACCACCGATTGAAAACACCTGTGGGAGGTGAGAGGGCGAGAGGAACTCCCGGCCTCACAGGAGAGTTCGTTGGGAAGACCCATGGGGGCTTGGAACTGTGCGGGCCTGTCCACTGACCCCGGAGTGACTACGGAGCCAGTGCAGAGAGGCTCAACTTGCTTTTGGGAATCAGTGTGGGAGCAAGAGCCATTGTTCTCACAGGTCCTGCCCCCACAGGTTGCGTCACAGCACAGCCACGAGGGTTACCCCGCCCCCACAGACAGCATCACAAAATAGCAACGTGACTTGACCCGCCCTGGTGAACACCTAAGGCTCCGCCCCTTAAAGTAACAGGCGCACCGAGGGGGGAAAAATGGCCCAAATGAAAGAACAGATCAAAGCTCCAGAACTAACCGACCAAGAGATAGCCAACCTATCAGATGCACAGTTTAAAACACTTGTAATCAGGTTGGCCACAGAATTCGATGAAAAATTGTCACAATTACTTGAACAAATGAGGCAATTACTTGAACAAATGAGGAGAGATCTGCAGGGAACCAATAGGGATAAGAAGGAAACTGGGACTCAAATCAATGGAGTGGACCAGCAGAAAGAAAAAACATCCAACCAGAAAAGAATGAAGAAACAAGAATTCAAAAAACGGAGGAGGGGCTCAGAAACCTCCAGGACATCTATAAATGGCCCAACATACAGATCATAGGGCTGCTAGAAGGAGAAGAGGAAGACCAAGAGATTGAAAACCTATTTGAACAAATAATGATGGAGAATTTCCCGAAGCTGGTGAAGGAAATAGACTTTCGGGAAGTCCAGGAAGCTCATAGAGTCCCAAAGAAGTTGGACCCAAAGAGGAACACACTAAGACACATCATAATTACATCTCTCCTCTCAAAGGAGAGAATCCTAGAAGCAGCAAGAGAAAAGGAGACAGTTACCTACAAAGGAATTCCCATAAGACTGTCAGCTGATTTCTCAAAAGAGACCTTGCAGGCAAGAAGGGGTTGGAGAGAAGTATTCCAAGTCATGAAAGGCAAGGACCTACATCCAAGAATACTCTATCCAGCAAAGCTATCATTCTGAATGGAAGGGCAGATAAAGTGCTTCTCAGATAAGGTCAAGTTCAAGAAGTTCATCATCACCCAGCCTTTATTGTATGAAATGTTAAAGGGATTTATATAAGGTATGGAGGGATATCAACAGGGGAGTGGGAGGGGGAGAAGGGGGGAAAGGAACACAGAATAAGTAGCATAAATAGGAGCTAGAAAACAGACAGGGGGAGGTTAAGAATAATATAGGAAATGCAGAAGCAAAAGAACATATGTATATGACCTATGGACAAAAACTAAAAGGTGGGGAAAGGGGGGTAAGGTTTGGAGGGGAAGAAAGGGGGAAAATGGGACAACTGTAATAGCATAATCAATAAAATATATATTTTTTAAAAAACCCAGCAAATAGGTATCATATGATTCATCAATATTAAACTGCCTTTGTGCTTTTATGCTCTACTTCTCAGCATACCCTTACCAGTTCACCAGTTCTCCCTCTTTCCATTTCAAATTTATCTATTTATGCAAACTTGTCTTCAATCACTTTACCTCATCTGGATCCTGTAACTTCTTAAAACTGTTTAAGCCCATACTTACCACTCCTGCCACTGTTGCCCTTCATTATGTGTCATTTGACTAAATATTACCTTACGTTATTCAAAGGTGATATAACACTTTGGTCATAAGAGTCATTTCTCCAATGATTTCTCAAACTCTCAGCTACTTCCTTCATTTCTACTCTGCTTATATGCATGTAGGCTTCGCATAATCCTAGGAAAACTTTGACTTCTCTATTAGTATAGTTTGCTACAAGTTTGGCTATTGCTATCTAGAATCCAGTGTGTTGGCCTTCCCATATTGTGTTTCATTTACATTTGGTTCACCATGACTCAAATATCTCTCCTTCTTGCCTATTTCTATCCTTATTCACCTTGTTTCTGTCTCTAGGACCTTGACTCTTGATTTGGTTGCCTGAAATATATTTGAATAAGAATAATTATTTCATAATGTGTAAGCAAAACAAACTGGAATAGCAGGAAAGATATTCACAATGTGAAGTAGCTTATAAAGAGATAGACAAGAATGCCTGCCCCTATTACTTTTTATTCAAATTATGGTATAAAATTGGATTGGAAGGGGGGTGACTTTCTTCAGTTACAAAAAAATGATACATTGCCAAACCATGTATAAATAAATAAATAAATAAATAAATAAATAAATAAGCCCTGTGTCTGTTAGGCAGCAAAATGCCTGCTGCATTTGGAGCAATGTTGTAGAGGGGAAAAAAATGATCCGAGGGGATTTTGTTGCATTTGTCAGTGTTGCAATCATGCCTCTTTCCAATGAGTATGGTTGTGGTTGCCCAGAGGTTTATATTCAAATGGTTTCCTGGAAATTAAAAAAAAATATTGAACTGAAATTACCATTTTTCAGTAGAATCCCCAGGCACAAATTCTGTTATTGGCATTGAGCAGCTGGTGTCCCTGTTTAAGCTTCTGTGTAAATTTGCAAACAAACCGTTGCCTTCTTTTGGTAATTACAGAGCCTCAAAGTGCTAGTAAGAGGTGGCACTTAATAACGTACATTACAAAAGCATGGTAACTTAGACAATAATAACACTGCTTAACGGACACCATTGTAATACGAGTTGTGCAGTGGGACGCTCATAATAATCAGAATAAGTTTAATGTATGTATTTATGCCAACTGTAAAGAGGTTGCAAACAACAGCAGGAGAAGCAGTATGTTACACAGAGAGAAAACTGAAATAGGGAACAAAACATATTTTTAACATATTTAACCACAATTTTGTCTTTTAAAAGTTGATTTAACACTATGAGTCTATCAACAGAATCAGCTATTTGTTTTCAATTTCAGTGCATTTTAGTTATAAACCACGAACAAATTATTCTTATTGAAAATAAAGTGCAATTGAATTTCAAAACATCAATATGGCTGAATATGTAAAATCCTATTCTAACTGTTTAACTTTGAGAAGATGCAATTCATATACCTTTTTAAAAATCATTTTTTTTCCCTCTTACCTCCAAGAACTGTTCAAGGCAATGCTCCTAGACTTAAGTAAAACCCATCTAATCTTTGAATAGTATTGCATTGGATGTACCAGAATGTGAATTTTGATGGTAGGGAAGTTCCTGGTATACTATAGTACCACCAACAGTGCGGTTTTGCAATGCTAAACAGTAGGAATATCCAATTGCCTTTCAAAAAGCCACAGGCTGACTATTTGTGAGAGCTCATAAGTGGCTGTTATATGAATCAGGAGCTTTTTGCAGTCTCAGAAATGTATACCAAGGAAAGATATTTGTTAGTGAGACTTGATATTTATTTAATAAAATTAGAATCTTTAAGAGGTTTTCCAAATAAGCTCTTATGAATAGTTTCTAAATGTCTTTTCTGTAATAAATAGAACACCTATCTCATTAAAGCTACGAGAGCTATAGCTTTTGTTATAGCCAGCTATTAATTATTCATATATTTTTTAAACTTTGCAATGTTCATGTGCCTGCATACATACTCTAGGCAGAAAATCCATTTAATGCCCAAATAACACTAATCCATGTTCTCTCCCTTTAAACCACAAAATAGTCCAATCAACTACAGTTGTAATATATGGTAATCCCCAGCGATGCTAACATGTTTTACAAATCAATATTGGTTCCATTATCATCTCACCAGCTATGTTGGCCACATTACTTCTGTTCTAATTAAGGTCATATTTTGTCATCTTCTAAGAGGCAGCTACTTTTCCATCTTATGCTGCTTTACCCCAAATGTAGTCACAAATAATCCATTCTCTGAAGCATGTGTAACTACTCTCAACAACTTTATTTAGATATAATATGTATAGCATCAAATGCATTCATTTAAATTGTACAATTCCAAGAATTTTAGTATGTTTATGGAGTTGTACAATCATCACCACAATTTAATTTTAAAACATGTTCATCGCCCTAAAAAAAAAACAAAACCCTACCATTTACATATATTCTCTGTTTATACCTCCAGCCTGAGCTTACTGCTAATGGGCTTTCTGTCTCTATAGTCTTATTTTCTGGACATTTTATGTAAATAGATATATAATATACTTTTTGTGTGTCAGACTTCTTTTACTTAACATAATAGTTTCAAGTTTCGCCCATGTTGTAGCATCTATCAGCCCTTAATTCCTTTTTATTGCTGAATATTATTTCATTGTCGTGTATACCACATTTTGTTGATCTGTTCACAGGTTAAAAAATTTTAAATCTTCACTGAAGAAGAACTTCACACCACGTGAGAATAATAACACAAAACTTGCCTTCCCAACAGGAAAACGAGACAAAATAAAGGAAACGACGACTCCTGTTTTTAGATCTTGGACAACAGGCTCGCAGAACTGCAGTACTTGTGAGAAGGCAAACTAGCGAGGTGAGCTGTGTGCTCCCTGGTTTTCTTTCTGAGAGCACTTTCAGACTGTGGCTGAGGGAGAGAAACTCAAAATCAGGAAATCAATTTGTATGACTTGAACAGATAGAGATCATAGAAAAAGAAGCCAAAGCTGCTGGAATTTATAGGGAAGAAGAAGCAGATAGTGAAAAGGAGCTACAGTAATCTTCTGAAAGTCTCCTTTGAGTATTTGCTAGTGGGAAAACATCGAAACTCTATGAGGCAAGGCAAAAAACGTACCTGGGAGCTGCCAGTGCAGCATTTCTCAGAGTTTATGCAGGGTCAGAAGATGTTTAAATTTTTACCAGCCGAGGTTGGGAGAACTCATGAAATACTCAGTATGCTCAATTATAATCCAAAAAGCCCATGCCTGTGGAATAGGGCTGAACTAGCCCTCATGCAAAGAATATTCTGGATCCCTCCTAACAAAGCTTTTGAACAAGGCTTGAAAGGATTGATCTGATCTAAAAGTATATCATCTTCTATCCCAAACACAATTTAACAGTCTTTAAGGCAATGTAACTGAATCTGGACACAGCAATATAATTAGTAATGATAAGCATCACTTAATTATTAGACACAGAGAAGAAAAATGTGATTATAATCAAGAAAAAAATCACTCACTAGAAATAGAACTAGGAATATAAAAGATAAGAAAATTAGTAAATAAGAACTTTAAAACAGTTATTGGAAATATGCTCAGTGATTTAGAGAAAACGATAATGAGAAGTACAGAGTATAAGTAAAAAATAAATGGATCTTCTAAAGTTGAAAATAGAGCATCCAAAAATAAAGTTTGGTGGATGGACTAAAGGACAGATTAGACACTACAGAAGAAATTATTGCGGGATTCAAGGCATAGAGATTAAAAAGGTACAGAGATTTAAAAACACTAAAAAAAGAAATAGCCACAGTGATATATTTGTCAAGATAAAGTGCCTCATAGTTTTACAGCTGTGATCTTTCCAGGAGAAGGCAGAGCATATTTAAGGAAACAATTATCAAAAAAGGTTTTAATTCAGTGAAAATTATTAGTCACAGATCAAAGAAATTCAATGGAGCCCAAGTGAGATAAACAGTAAGCAAACATACCAAGGTGTACAATAATCAAATTTCTGGAAACCTGTAATAAAGAGAGTCTCCAAGATAGCCATAGACAGAAAGCACATGGCATATAAGGGAGAAAAAAAAGCAATGCTTTCATAAAAAAAGAGAAACATTTAAAGAAATAGTCTGACATTTAGGAAGAAGCATTGCAAGCTGGAATACAATAGAACAGTATCTTTAAAGTTGTACAAAGGAAAAACAATGTCAGCCTAGAATTCTATAGCCAGCAAAACCATCTTTTAAAGTGAAAAACAAAGTTAAATAATTAAAGACACTCTCAGCCACACAAGATTTGTGAGAATTTGTCACTGAGATAGCTGTGACATAAGTAAGGACATTTTTCAGATGGAGAAAGTGGCATCAAATGAAAACTCGAATCTACATAGAGAATGAAAAGTGCCAAAAGTGGTAAAATATGGATAGATATAATATATTTTGATTATTTTCAAATTTCTTTAAAAGGTAATGTTTAAAGCAAAATAGTGAAAGTGGGTGTGGGATTCCCAGCACAGTTGGGACACGATGCATGGTGATGCTGTCAGAAAGGACGGGAAGGACACAGGCTCCCGTACGTGCAGTCAGGGTGACATCCAATGTGAAGGTAGACTGTAAAAAATTACAGGTATATATGGTAAGCCATAAAGTAATCACAAGTTAATCAATCAATCAAAGGTGTATGCTGATAAGCCAATAATGGAGATAAGATGGAATTTAAAAATTGCTCCATTAACCAAAAGAAGGCAGAGAAAGGAAGAGGGGGAGGAGAACAGATGAGATAAATGACAATTGTCTCCCGAGATGGCAGAATTAAATACAACCTGTTCATAATTACATCTAATATAAATGGTCTAACCATTTAAAAGGCATGGTTTATTAACCTGGGTATAAGCAAGACCCAATTTTATGCTGTCTACCAGAAACCCACTTTAAATATAAAGACACAGATAAGTTAAAAGGATGAGAAGAGGTACACCATACAAATAGTAACCAAAAGAAAAGTGGAAAGACTGATACAGTAGTCCGCCTTGTCCATGGAGGATACGTTCCAAGACCCCCAGTGGGTGCCTGAAACCAGATAGTACCAAACCCTACATATACTATGTTTTTTACTATATATACATGTATACCTATGATACAGTTTACTATATGAATTAGGCACAGGAAGAGATTAACAATAGCTAATAATAAAATAGAACAATTATAACAATATACTTTGATAAAAATTATGTAAATGCAGTCTTTCTCAAAATACTGTACTCACCTGTTCACTTAAAGGAAGCATTTTGCAGCTTCTCATTGCCATACTGAATTGCCATCATCACTACCCTTGCACTTTGGGGCCATTATTAAGCAAAATAGGTGTATTTGAATACAAGCACAGTGAAACTGGGACCCAGGCTCTGATAAGAGGTAGCTGCTAAGGGACCGACGGGCAGTAGCACAAGCGCTGTGGGCGCACTAGGGAGAGGGCTGATGCATATGCAGGGCCGGAAGGAGCAGCAGGGGCACAGTGCCTGAACATACTTCCAAAGCACAGGGACACGTTGTCTCCACTCTACCCCAGAAGGCTTTTAATAAAGTGACAGTGACACTTAATACTTGTTAAAGTAACTCCTGGGAACCTGTGCCCTTGTACAGGGTCTGAAGTCCTCAACAAAGAATTTATGACAATGTACCCAAGCTAGATCTGGGAGGGCCATGGCGCCCTGTAATTGTGTAGCAGAGGTAAAACTGACTCAATTGAAAGAAGAAATAAATGAATCTTTTTATAGTAGGAGACTCCTACACTTTTCTCTCAGCAGTTGGTAAAATAAATAGATGGAAAATAAGTAAGAATATAGTAAACGAAGTTATCTACCAGCTTGACATAATAAGACATTTTTGGAATACCAAATAGCATAGTACACCTTTTTATTACTCAAGGAAATTTTACTGAGATAGACCATGTCCTGGAACATAAACAATCTCTATAAATTCTAATTGTCTGAAAATATAAACAGTACATTCTTTGATAATAGTATGGTTAAATTTGAAATCTATAACAGATATCCAGAAAGTTGACAAATAAGTAAAAATTAACTCTTCCTAATAATTCATAAATGAAAAAAAAATAACATAGAAAATGTAAAATATTTTGAAATATAAGATATAGGAAATATATCAACATATATGGGACAAAGCTAAAAAATGCTTAAAAGGAAACTTACAAATTTACATACTTGTTGGGCTTATGTTAGAAAAAAGGTAGAGCTAAAAAATCAGTGATCTAAGTTTCTCCTTAGATCTACTGCAGATCTACTGCAAAAAAACTGGAAAGGGCAAATTAAATGCAAAATTACTTAAAATTAAAAATTAAAAAATGAAAAATAAAAGGCAAGCAGAGATCAATGAAGTAAAAAATGGAAAATAATAAATAGCAATAAAACCAAAGCTTTTTGTTTGAAAGGTCAATAACATTAATAAACATCTAGCTAGACAGAGAGAGAAAGAGAGAGGGAAAGAAATTACTAATATGAGGTATGAAAGAGGGGAGGTATCTATTGATTCTGCATAAATTATAAAGATAAATACTATGAGTAACTTTATGCCAATGGATTTGACAGGTTACATGAAATTAGCAATGCCGTTAAAGATACAAATTACAAAAATGAACTCAGGAAGAGATAGGAAATATGAATAGTGTATACCAATTTACAATTTTTAATTTTAAAAGTATTTTCATAAAGAGCCCTCAGGAGCAGATGACCTTACTGCTGAATTCTATAAAATATTAAAGGAAAGAAATAATACCAGTTGTATACAAACTTTTTTTAAAAGAAAATATCAGAAAGGTAATACTTCTAACTCTTATTGGAGGCTAGCATTTCTCTGATACAAAATCAGACGTACACATTATAAGAGAACACAAAAAAACTAATATTTCTCAAGAACACAAAGAAAAGAAGTCTTTGATAGCAATAAATTAAATTTGGCAACATATAAGTCATAACATGGAATGATTTGTCTCTAGACTACAAGGTTGATTTAATATTTGAAAATCACTCTGTTTAATTAAACTATTGACAGAATGAAAATGAAAACTTATTATCATCTCAATGGATGCAAAAAAAGAGCATCTGAAAGAATCCAATTCTCATTCATGATAAAAATAGAATAAAGCTTCCTTATTCTGAAAAAAAGGCACTTTAAAAAAGTGTCAGCTAACAACATATTTAATGATGAAAGCTTAAATCCTTTCCCTTAGAATTGGGACCTTTCCCTTAGAATTAGAAAAAGGCAAGGATGTCTGCTCTCATAATTTCTCTTCAACATTATACTTTTATTTCTAGCCAGCACAATAAGGGAAGAAAAATAAAAGACATACAGCTTGGAAAGGAAAACGTTATGCTGCTGTTATCTTTATTCCCAGGCAATACAATCATGTGATACAGAACCCCCTAAGGAATCCACAGAAAAGCTGCTAAAATTAATAAGGGAATTCAGTAAGGTCTCAGCGCACGGGGTCAGTACACCAAACACAAAAGCAATTCTACTTCTGCATATTAGCAATGAACAATTAGAACATAAAATTTAAAATGTTTCATTTGTAATAGCATCAGAAAAATGAACTGTTTAAAGATAAGTTTAATAAAGCAAGTGAAAAACCCATATGTTGAAAAT
>PVJI01022749.1:0-24739 GCA_004026765.1 Micronycteris hirsuta
AATAAAAAAAAAAAAAAAAAAAAAAAAAAAAAACAAATGAGCAAAATAGAACCAGAGGCATGGAAATAAGGAACAGACTGACAGTGACCAGAGGGGAGAGGGGAAGGGGATAATGGGGGAAAGAAGCGATGGGTCTAGGGAAGGAACATGTATAAAAGTTCCATGGACATGGACCACAGGGTGAGAATTAACTGTGGGAGTTGGGGGGTGGGTAGGCAGGATAGATGGAGCAACAGAGAAAAAACTGGTACAGGTGTAATAGAACAACAATGAAAAAAAGACCCTTCCTCTGTAAAGAGGTGTGATGATAGCTCTAAAGAGAATATTCTAGTAAGGTTTTGGAAAATTCAATAACGAGTGCCCAGTGAATTGCAGAAGCTATTTGTAAATGGTTAGAATCCGGCAGCTCTAATATTGGGAGAGATTAGACAATTCTTATTTGGTAATGATACCCGAACCTCTTAATCAGCCACAAGTGAGTCATAGCAAGTTTTACAATTGTTGCATTAAAGGTTAAACATAATTGGTTAAACTCTAACTTTCTCATCCAGTGCAGTAGCTTCTGCTGTAACTTTAGCTATAACAAAGTCTTTCCAATTCATGTTCTCAGCTCTTATTTAGTATTTCAATGGGTAATTTCAAGTTGTTATGAATAAAATTTTAATGTGTCTATAAAATTTTCCTGAAGAAAAAATATTACCGGGGAGGGTCACAGTGCAATTAACTAAATATGCCTAGTCAGTACATAGTTAATTTTAGTACTTTTATTTATGAAGAATCTTTCTCTCAGGAACACAAAGGTTTTTGGAGGCTGCATCCTGCTGTGCTTCTCTCATTGTCCTTGGTGTTATGATTCTGACCGTGCGAACCCTGTGGATATAGGATCTCTTATTGGGATTTGTCATTTGTTGTTCATCGCATCTGTGGGTTGCTCTGGATTTTTGGTCAAAAGGAGTAGCTTGGTTGTATCCTTCAGCAGCTGAGGTACCTGATGCTGCCTCAGAGAGTTAAGAATGATAATTTTTCAGCTCCTTAGAACATTGTACTGAGCACTATATTTTTTTCTGTCCTCACCTGAGGACATGTTTACTGATGAGAGAGAGAGAGAGAGAAACACTGATTGGTTGTCTCTTGCACACACCCTGACAGGGGATCGAACCCACAAACCAGCGAGGGCCCGAGCACTTCAAATTATTGTCAAAAACGTATAAAATGTCTGTTCTTGATCGTCACATGATTTCATTTAGGGACATAAAATGCTTGCTCTTACTTGTGTGCCCTCATGAGTTTTTGTCGCAGGAACCCGCACCTTGAGTCTGGGGTGGAGCAGAAAGTTTATAGAAAGTACCTTACGGGTCAGGTATGGATCAGGCATGTCTGCAAGATGTACTAGATGTAGCACTTTATCATATGACAAAGTATCAGTGTCACCCATGTGAAGTAAAACATTCAAGTTACAAGAGATCTTTTCCTAACTTGTCAACTTGGAAAAGATAAAGTGATTTGATTTGTGTCGCCTAACGGTGAGGTAATCAGGTTCCCCTTTACGTTTTTCATAGCAGTTTCAATTGTGTCACTTTTATTCAAGAAAATTTGGAAAGCACTATTAAAACTGAAAATGATAAAACCTTCGGAAATAGCAATATCTCTTCTAGGAATATATTCTAAAGATATCTGTGAAAATGTATACAATGATAGTCATTGCAACATTGGTTAAAATGATAAAGGATTAGCCCTGGCTGGTGTGGCTCAGTGGATTGAGCGCGGGCTGGGAACCAAGCGGTCCCGGTTCGATTCCCAGTCAGGGCACATGCCTGGGTTGCGGGCCAGGTCCCCAGTGAGGGGCATGTGAGAGGCAACCATACATTGCTGTTTCTCTCCTTCTCTTTCTCCCTCCCTTCCCCTCTCTCTAAAAATAAATAAAAATAAAATCTTTAAAAAAATAATAAGTACATAAGCAAATAAATAGAATCTTTAATAAAAAAAATGATAAAGGACTGGAAACAGCTAGATGCCCACCAATGAACATTTATTAAATAAATGACTCTATATTCATTTTATGTAGTAATAAACAGTCGTATTGAATGAAATAAGGCAACTCCATGTGCCCTAACACGTAATACTTTCTGAGATATATCTTTAAGTGGGGGGGGGGGGTCAAGGTATGGAACAGTGTGTATAATATGATATTACTGGTACTAAAATATTGATTTGTGAAGATACTTAAATTTGCATGGAATTTCCCTGGATGAATACACAAGAAGTGAGTTTCAGTTTTTGTAATCAGAGGGGAGCTGTGTGACTGGGAACAGGGTGGATTGGATTATGGTTCAGCAAACACCCATTTCCCTGTCCTGTCCGCTTTCAGGTAGAGTATAATTTCCTGCCTTAGTGCCTAGGTCTCGGCCCTGTGACTTGCTTTGCTAAGCAAGCATGTGCTGGAACAATTCTTGCATAGCAATGCACTTCTGTGACTGCCAGGAGAATAATATGACCCAGGTAGCCACTGGCTCTTCAGTCTGAGAACCTGAATGACAAGTGTGGATTATTCCCAAGCTTGACCCAAAGCCTAAATCCAAGCTCACACAGCCCGCAAGCTGAAGCAGAGGTGCCCCTGCCAATTTGTAGGCTTGTAAGTGAGAGAAATCAGTGCTTGCTGATGTAAGCCACTTAATTCTGAGGTGATTTATTGTCCAGCATTATTGCAGCAATAACCAATTAATATAGCTGTAGACTTACTTGTTATGTATAGCCTTTTGTACTTTTAAAATGTTATATAATTACATATAGTACCCATTGAAAGAGTACATTAAAATAATTTGTTAACCTCTGTCTCCTCCAAAACAATCCAGCAAATGCACACAAAACAAGAAATGGCTTTAGACTGAATAATGATGAAGCCTATGCCTTTGTCATATTTGAATTGATGGGCTGACATTGTTATTTATGGTTTGGGATCCCTCGTTTTATCCTTAATCTGGCAATCCACTGAGGCACCAATTAGTCTTATAAAGAAACCTTACTAAAGAGGAAAGAAGAATGTGTTGACATACAGTGAAAGAGTAATTACTTGTGTCTAGGAGAAGATGAGATACTGATAGATGTTTTAATTATTTTATATATCGTCAGTGTTTTTTTGATCAAATTTGGGTATACCTGAACGGAAACGGAAGTGCTTCAACAGCATTTTGTTTGAATACCAAGGTACGGCAGGAGGGTGAACACCGGCACATCGATATAAAAGATGGTAGACAAAGGACTTTGTTTTGAGATTGTACAATACCTTTAATATTAAAGTTGTAACTGATTTGTCACATAAAACCAAACCGAAGGAGATTTACCAAAGCATATTTTTGGAGAAGACTCTATCAACTATGGGCATTTGTGCTAACCAGACCTTCTTCGAGAAAAGTGACCATCTATCCACTCCATAGTTTACTGAATGAAGATTGGCATCCACGGTTAGAAAGCTGGAAAAAATACTCTGTCCAGCATGAATATTTTATACAAGAGGGCGATTAGAAACATCAGATCACCACTCCTAGAATTTGATATGACATAAAGAGAGGTGTGGAGTTGGCAGCAGGAACAAAATGAAGAATCTCTGAGACAAGAAGAGAAAGGAGAAGGGAGTTATTGGAAGTAAAAAGTGCAGAAAAAGTACTATCAGCAGGACTTGGATCACCAACATGGCAGATCACTGGGGTAGGGAGCATGGCAGGCCTACTGTATGGAAGCCCAAAGGTGCTCCAGGTGCTGGACTTGCCTTGAACTCTGAACGATAGTCTTAAAGAAGGCTTCATTTCCCTTTGGGTCTGCTTCTGAGATGGCATCTGTTTTTCTTGTCTTCCCTGCACACTTTTACAAATATGTGAACATTATCTGTGTTCTTCCAGCAACCTGAAAAAGTCCAGCTAACCAAAGGGTCGACCTCAAAGCCTCTAGTTATCTCCAGATAAGAAGAACTCTGTTTAGTAGCAACTGATTATATCACTAACTCCAGAAATGGCACTTTAATTGGAATAAATCAGGATTCCAAGGATGGCTTCGTGGAAATGCATGGCCACTATTGGAAAAGAAAAAAAACCTGAAATATATAGTTCTATAATTGGTTTTCTTATTAGTGCATTACTTGCATATTCACATGACCAAAAAGATAATAATTCTCAACAATTTAAAGTCTTCCTAACTGAGAATAATAAGCTTTTGAAATGATGAAATAACAACAAATTAGAAAACTACAGGACTCTGTTTATCTACATTTGTTATTCTCATAATGCACAAATTTCTTCAATTCTAATTTATTTCTTTATGTCACAAACATAATAGTTACAGTTGTTTATTAATGGATACAAATTAAATGATATGGAATGGAATGGGTATTGTTGCAACCACATAGTTGTAAATATTATATATCCACCTATCTTATCCCGCTTATAAAGTCATTGATATCTTTGTAGTTTTTCAAGAGAAATGAGGCTTCGACTATCACTAAAAGAAAGAGGATTGATGTGGTCAATTTGCATGGGCCATCTTCAAAATGATGAATGTCAATTTATTTTTTATTGTGTTCACCAATACACAAGGATCCTTCTGCAATCGATGCTGTAAAGAAGTAGTTTCTGAAAAGCATTTGGCTGTATTCCTACGCATGGAAACATTGAACTCATAACACCATGAAACAATTAGTCAGACTACAAATTAACTAAGAAGCTTTACTCCTGCATCACTGTGTTTATTTCCAAAGTCAGCTCTAAAAGAATAAGAGACATGTTATCCTAAATCCAAGTAAATGGGCCCTTGTACTTTTTTGCCCCCATGAAGTATCTACAATTTAAGTGATAACCTCAGCTACTTCACTTTAAGTCTCTAGCTGCATCGTTTGTGTCTTATGACAAAAACCACCATTTGAATGAAGAGTAAACCTCCACACTGAAAGCCTGTGATAGATAGTAAATAGATAAGCCTCTTACAATGATATAGTTATGGGAAAATGTTAAACATCAGGCAATAATTTTAAAGCATTTGTTTATGATGTTAAAAATCTTTATAATTCAACTCTTCCATTTAAAGGTAAAAAATTTCTGTGCTGATAAATTCTATTTCTAGAAGGGGAAGGTAATGTCAAATATGTAATTCTTAACAAGTATTTGAAATATAGGAGTAGTTTGCTATATTATGTTCCATAATAAGGGTTTTTTTGCAGTTTTATATCACAATTATGATATACATAATCTGGCATTAATTATTTCAATGTTAATGATCCCAACCAAACCAATGAAAGGAGAAGTATATCAGAAGCTTTCTGGGTGGCAGAAAAAACTTATATAGGATTTTGCAATGGAAAAACTCTGAGGATAATAGCTGAGTTAATTACTCATACTGCCTCCAATAATTTTTTCACCTCATATAATTCATAGTATAATGTCAAAGATATATATATATATATACATATATATATATATATATATATATATATATATATATCTTTGCCTTTCATATATATCTGCCTTTCTCATTTAAAAATAGCACATGAAAAGTAGGTTTTCTGAAATGAGTGGTATTCCTGTTCTTCTCCTAGGTATATTCTTGGGTCATAGTAATATCCAACATGGTAATTCGGTTATTGAGGAGGCATGTCTTACAGTGCTACCCTGTTTGTATGTGGGACAAGGAAGGATGCCTGGTAGTTGCCTTCAGGGTAGAGAGAGTCTTGCTCAGAAGGATGGAGTTCTAAAGAAAAGTTTGAGTTCGCATTGCATAGAACTTGTTTGGGTCTGAATTCAGTGTTGCTATACAGACTTCCCCTGAAGAGAATTAATTTCCCTCTCTCTGTTTTCCTACTCAGTCATCTCAAGTGAAAACCCCCTCAAGATTCCTACACTGACTCCTACTAACTCCCATAACTTCATTCATTTCCTTCTTCCTTGTTTCAAAAGATGGGCTGTTGCTTCACCACCGTGCTCTGAAATCTAGACAGAACCCCAGCCTCTCTCCTCTGAGGTATTGATTGACGATGACCTTTTCTCTAATATATATTTAGTATTTCTATTAACTCTTCCTTCTCTCAGCATATGTAGCAGACACTATGGGCTGCCTACCACTGACTTTGACTTCCCCCTTTCTTTTTTTTGCTGGTTTTGCCATTCCTCTATGATAAAGACTCAAAGTGCCCAGAAAGCCTGTTTCCCAGCCTTTTATTCGGTGGAGGGAAAAGATGAGGAAAAAGTTGCTGTGTCTTTTGCAAAAAATAGTCCTCACTGATAAGAGGAACAATTCCCCTCCCTTCCCCTCCTCCCTGCTTTGGCTGCTGACTTGTGAGGACAGCCATCTTGTAATCAGGATGGAAAAACAGGGAGGGCACACTGAGGGATAGTATATGGGAACAATTAAAAGAGCCCAGGGACTTGGATGACAACGTTGAGCTATTGAACAAACTCTGAATTAAACTATCCTTTGTCTTCTTCCTGTGTAAGAAAAGCAAACCTATTGCCTAAACAATGTTTGGCCGATATTCTACTAAGTGTACCAGGAAGCCTATTAACTGATTTTGATTTAAGGTAGCTGATTTGGTTGGATGACCCAATGTTTTTTTCTTTCCCCTTTCCTTCTTCCTGTAATCAAGAGCAAATGCGATGGATGGATCACAGCAAACATTTTAGTCCATGACATGAGTTTGAAAATAAAAAAATGTATTAATTATGATAAAGTAGAAAAGTATTAAGAGCCCGAGTCTCTAATGATCATAACCATTCTTGGTTGCCATCTTGAAATGTTTTTTTTTAAAGATTTTATTTATTTATTTTTAGAGAGAGGAGAAGGGAGAGAGAAAGAGAGGGAGAGAAACAACAATGTATGGTTGCCTCTCACATGGTCCTCACTGGGGACCTGGCCCGCAACCCAGGCATGTGCCCTGACTGGGAATCGAACTAGGACCCTTTGGTTCCCAGCCCACCCTCAATCCACTGAGCTACACCAGCCAAGGCACCTTGAAACATTTTTTACATGACAGGGAAATAAACTTCTGCCTTATTTAGACCACTCTTTTTGTTTTGCTTTGTTTTCTGTTACAAGCATCTGAAATAAATCCTGATACATGTAACTTGCCAGTATAAGAACATACAAATAAAATATTTAGGTGAACATTTTTGGATGAAAATAATGCACATTTATATTGCTGATAGTTACAAATTATTCTACAAAAATGTTAGCATAAATTTATGAGTCTATCAAATTTATTGTCTTTCTATATCTTCAACAATCCTGGTTATTATCAAAGTTTTAAAAGACTTGCATTTGATTATTTTTAAATGATACTTCTTGCTGTGATTTGAATATTTAAAACAGAAAGTTAAGTTAAGCATCTCTTCATTTCTTTCTAGACACTTTATGTTTTTTTCTTGTGAATTGCCTGACATTGCTTTTTCCCTGTTTTCTGTGTATTATCTTTTTTTTTACTGATTTAAATTATATTGAGAAAATTTATACTTAGCTCATTGCTGTATTTTTACATTCTTTTGTTTCTCTTATCCTTCGTTTTTAGATGTTACTCTGTGCCATGGAGATATGACAAATTTTATTTAGTAAATTATCCATCTGAACACTTATGGCTTCTAGGGTTTGGACCTTAATTGGAAAGACTTTTCCCATTCCAAGATTTTAGAATTGTTTATGCATGCATTTGCATAATACAAATATAAAAAATTAATGTTTTTCTGGTATTCTATAAGGATTTTACTTTTTATATTTTGACATATCTCAAATTTATTTTGAAGAATCACATAACATATATAGTAATTTTCTCAAAACATTAGTTAGTTGTTCCAATACCATTTATTGAAAAAAATCAGTTCTCTCTGCATAAATTGAATTAGCATTTTATCATATTTTAAATTTCATGTGTTTTCCTAGAAAGTAGCACAGTATCTGGCATAAAGCAAATTCAGTATGTATTTGCTGAATAGATAAAGGAATTTTGAAAGCATCCCCATAAATCTTGTTAGTTTACTTAGGATTACATTGTAGTTATGGATGAATATAGGAAGAACATACTGTATACAATATAGAATTTTCTAATTTAAAATCATAATATGCATTTTAATTTATTTGTATTTTTATGCTGTGCAGTTTAAAGTTCAATCGTTTTTATCTAGATTATTTCTACTTTTTTAAAAAAGATTTTATTTATTTATTTTTAGAGAGAGGAGAAGGGAGAGAGAAAGAGAGGGAGAGAAACATCAATGTGTGGTTGCCTCTCACGTGGCCCCCACTGGGGACCTGGCCTGCAACCCAGATATGTGCCCTGACTGGGAATCGAACTGACAACCCTTTGGTTCGCAGCCCACGCTCAATCCACTGAGCTATACCAGCCAGGGCTACTTCTACTTTTTTAAAAGTTGATTTTTCCCACTGTCCCTTTCTGTCTTTTTTTTTTTATAAAGATTTTATGTATTTATTTTTAGAGAGAGAGGAAGGATGGGAGAAAGAGGAGGAGAGAAACATCAATGTGTGGTTGCCTCTCGAGCACCCCCTACAGCCCAGGCACAACCCAGACAGGTGCTCCAACTGGGAATGGAACCCATGACCCTTTGGTGTGCAGGCCAGCACTGAGCCATATTTCTCCGAAGGAGAAGGGAGGGAGAAAGAGCAATGTATGGTTGCCTCTCACATGGCCCTCATTGGGGACCTGGCCCGCAACCTAGGCAAGTGCCCCGACTGGGAATTGAACCGGGACCCTCTGGTTCCCAGCCCGTGCTCAATCCACTGAGCTACACCAGCCAGGCTCTCCTTTCTGTCTTGATATGTTCCCTCAATGTGTTTATATTCTTTGCTCTCTTTTTGCTCTACATCCCACATAGGTTAAATATGCTCTGATCCATAAAGTTCTTGCTATATAATCTATCCATGGGAATTATCTCAGCTTGAGAGGCTTGCATTGTCTTACATAACTGGTTGTATAATTAAGGTAATAAGCAGGTTCACTCTCGATCAAATCTAACATAACTTTATGAAGGATTTTCAAATGAAAGTGAATTTCTTTGAAAAGTTTGGATTTAAAGGATCTACTTTATCTTTTTAAAAATCCCATACTAGCACAAGAGATTGGCTATTGAATGTCCACTATTTTTCTTAATACTGTGATTGCTACTGGGTTTAGGAGAGCTACAGAAATACAAGAGAGTTACACGAAACAGTTTCTCTCTGCAAACACACTGTAGTCTAATTTTGGAGACTAGAGAGAAATTCATAAAATAGACCTCTGAATACTGGAATCATGGAGGAGGGTTGTCTGATGGGAGGGCTGCAGCTGGTTCCAGAACATCAGCACTAAGCTGGATGAAGTAAGGAAGAAACGCCTAGACTTTCTCTCTTCCAACATTCAGTCTTTTGCCAATAGGGAGCTAGCCAACAAAGGAGCCCAGTGATGCCATCCATGGGAATCCCAGCCCTCCTGGGAACAGAGAGAAAGACAACCCAAATTTACACCTCAAGGACCTAGAAAAGAAGAACAAACTAAGCCCAAAGTTAGCAGAAGAAAGGAAATAACAAATATTGGAGCAGAAATAATATGAAATTGATACCAGAAAAACAACAGAAAAGATCAACAAAAGTAAGAGCTGGCATTTTGAAAAGATAAACAAAATTGAGAAACTTTTAGCTAGACTAATTAAGGAAAAAAGCAAAGACATAATCAGAAGTGACAGAGGAGACACTACAACTTACAACACAGAAATACAAAGGACTGGACTTTCAGTCAAGATGAAGGTGTAGGTAAACATGTTTTGCCTCCATGCACAACTATAACAAAAAAAACAACTAGAATATAAAAACAAATATCACCCAGAACTGTCATAAAACTGAGCTGTGTGAAAGCCCAATAACCAAGGATTTAAAGAAGCCAGACAGATAGGAGGAGCAGAGGCGTGTGGGGAAATGCAAAGAGGTGCAGAGAGGTGGAGAGGCGTGCAGAGGTGCGGAGATGCTCAGAGGTGCAGAGTAGTACAGAGAGGTGCAGAGATGGTAATGGGTGGTCCCACACCCATATGTGGTGGATAAAAATTGGGAGGGATACTTCAGGACAGAGGGATCCCAGCTCCAGACCAGACTACCCAGCCCAGGGTTCCAGCACCAGGAACATAAGTCCCCATAACTTCTGCTGTAAAAATCAGTGGGTGTTGGGGCAGTGGAAGAAACTGGGGAATTCTCAAGACTTTTAAAGGGCCCACAACAGACTTAGGACTAACATAGAACCACCCCGTCTGGGATTCAGCACCAGGGCAACAGCTGGAAGGGCACCAGTGGCATAAGGACAGAAAGTGAAGTAACTGGCAACAGGGCAAGTGCCGGGGACAGCTTCCTCCTGGGAAAAACTCCAGAGGCCAAGCAGCAACATTTTCCCCTCTCTGAGCACTGCCCCACATAGAGAAACAAAGCTGCTACATGGGTGGCCCTCTCCTTGGCGATTACCTAAGGTTCTGCCCCATACAACTTACAGGTGCACTTTTCTACAATAGGCCACGCAACTAAGACAGGGACTCAAAGTAGCTCTACTTAATACACAGAAACAAACACAGGGAGGCTCCCACAATGAGGATACAAAGAAATAAAGAGAAACAAAATGAAAAAAGAAAACCAATGAAAAAATGAAAAAAGAGAACAAAACTCCAGAAAAAGAGCTTAACAAAAGGGAGACAAGCAATTTTCAGATGCAGAGTTCAAAACACTGGTTATCAGGATGCTCAAGGAACCCATTGCGTACTTTAATGCCATAAAAAAGACCCAGGCAGAAATGAAGGTTACATTAAGTGAAATAAAAATCTATAGGAAACCAACAGTGGAGGGGATGAAGCCGAGAATCAAATGAACGATTTGGAATACAAGGAAGGAAAAAGCATTCAATCAGAACAGTGGGAAAAAAAAATATTTAAATGACGATAGGTTTAGGAACCTCTGGGACATCTTTAAATGTACCAACATCTGAATCAGGGGAGCCAGAAGGAGAAGAGGAAGAGCAAGAAATTGAAAACTTATTTGAACAAATAATGAAAGAAAACTTCCCTAATTTGGTGAAGGAAATAGACATACAAGTCCAGGAAGCAAAGAGAGTCCCAAACAAGATGGACACAAAGAGGCCCACACCAAGACACATCATAATTAAAATGCTAAAGGTTAAAGATAAAGACAGATTCTTAAAAGCAGTAAGAAAAAAGCAGAAATTTACCTACAAAGGAGTTCCCAATAGACTCTCAGCTGATTTTTCAAGAGAAACTTTGCAGGCTCAAAGGGACGGGCAAGAAGTATTGAAAGTGATGAAAAACAAGGGCCTATAAACTGGATGACTCTATCCAGTAAGGCCATCGTTTAGAATGGAAGGGCAGATAAAGTGCTTGCCAGACAAGGTAAAGCTAAAGGAGTTCATCATCACCAAGCCATTATTACATGAAATGCTAAAGGGAATTGTAGAAGAAAAAGAAGATCAAAACTATGGACATTAAAACGGCAATCAATTCACAACTATCAATCAGTGAACCCAAATAACAAACTAAGCAAACAAGCAGAACAGGAACAGAATCATAGATATGGAGATCATTTGGAAAGTTATCAGCAGGGAGTGGGAGAGGGGAGAATGAAGGAAAAGGTACAGGGATTAAGAAACACAAATTGGTAGGTACAAAATAGACAGGGGGATGTTAAGAATTGTATAAGAAATGGAAAAGCCGAACAATTTATTTATATACATGACCTGTGGACATGAACTAAGGGCGGGGGTTGCTGGAGGGAATGGGGTACTGGAGGAGGGGGGCAAAGGGGGAAAAATTGTGACAACTGTAATGGCATAATCAATAAAATATATTTTAAAAAAAGAAATACAAAGGATTGAAGAGACCACTATGAATAATTATACATGTTATATGTCAATAATATCTCAATACAGTTGAGAAATTTTTTAATTAATAAAACTTTTTCAAAAAAATTAAAAGTTTTCACACTTAAATTTAACTTTTTAATGAGTAAGAGAAATATAATCATAGAAATATTTGTTGACTAAGAGAATGTCTGTTCATTCTAAAATTAATACTTTTCTTTGAATATTCAAAGTATATTGGTCAAATGAACATTTTCAAAAATAGATACAGTATTAAAAATCCAAGTCAGTAAGATATGAAGTTAAGGGCAAAATTAATTCTAGACTGAAAATTGAACAATGCATTTGTTGTCATGTTTTCAGGTTTTGTATTATAAATTGTTTTGATTTGTATCACCAGAGACTTCTAGAAATAACTGTTTCAAACCTCAGACTCCAGATGGATGCATTTAAACTGTTGCATTCTAAAGATAGAATGATTTCTGTTCAATCAAATTGTATTTTAACAAAATTACAGGAATAAAGCAATAACTTGTTCAAAAATACTTAGGAACAGTTACTAACACCTATAACATTTCTGCCAATAGATAACAACAGTTTGAATTCTTGAAATGCATTTACATTAATTTCATGATTATTGGCCATAGTCTCCAGATTTTGAATTTAATCTCTGGTATTTCTCCTTTCCTGATCATGGGTAAGTTAGTTAAAGAAAACAGTACCTATTTCCTCAGTTTGACTTTGGTCCTGTTAGATAGTCACTCTCTCCGACAGGGCAAAGAGTGCTCAGCTGCCAGTTTTTAGGACAAGAACAGCATTCCCTCATATGTATTCTAGTACCCAACTTCAAAGCACACTTTCATTTCAACTGTCTCAGTAGAAAAACACATTTGTCTTTTATTTCTCTCAATACTGAGTCAAGGAAGCTTTCTATACCAGCAGTTTTCCCAAAGAAGGGCGGAGGGGGGGGGATTCAACATTAAAAACAACCACCTACTCAGTCCTCTAAACATGGCTTTCTGAGTTAAAGTATAAAAGATTTGCAATGAGAGAAAATCACATAGAATGTCTATTTCTGTGTAGAGACAAGGAACTAAAGAGGAAACCCAAAATAGGAGGGATGGAAGGGGAGCTGCCAGTGACTCAGTAGGGGACCTTTAGTAAAGTCCCTTAACCAGGTCTCGCTGCCTTTCAAACTCATCTAGGCCCACCTGCACCTCCCAGCCCTTTCATCCCCTCATCCCGGTTTTCACTGCCTCCCTAGCTTCCTCTGGGGCTTCTGTTACTTCCCTTCTTGCTAAGAGTAAACATTTCTTTTCTTAATACGCTTGCTGGGTGGTGGATTTTTTTCTTGTTCCCTCCTCATCTTGCTCTATATGCCTGGAATGGTTCTTGTGAGTCAGAGGTATCCTTTTAGAATCATAAGTTTTCATAAAACCTCCCTCTTACAAGCTGGAAGTTTCTACTCACCCTTTTTATTTTAGTAATTATTAAAGCTAGCAAAATTTTTTATTTCAGAAGTTGTATCCCATTGTTTACCAAGACTTATCAAACTTGCTAATAAACTGCGCTGGTGAGATGTCACTCGGCGAGCGGTGTGATGTTTCTTCGGAGCAACGAGATCGTGTAGTGTTTGCTTTCAGCTTCTTTTTTTCTAACCGGGCTCATGTGCACAGAAATATATTTCGGGAAATGACACGTTTGCCCTAGACCTAGATGGAAGAGTTGTTTATATCTTGGATGAAGAATTGGATTAAAATAATTAAAGGTTAGAGATTGTACTCTGACCAGATTAAAACTGCTGCTTTAACCCCATATTTTATAGCTGTTTACTGTGAATATTATTGGATTTATGGAAACTTTGGAATGAGATCTAACTGCATTTATGCTGCAGAGTCCTTACAGAATGCATTATGAATTTTAGCAATGCAACGTATTATATATGTAATCATGCTGAAAATTAATATTATTTTTAAGCACTATCTTTGTAAACACTAAATTGAATCCATTGAGAAGTAGAAAAAACCCAGAGAGCCACAAATTCTTCTGTAAGAAACTGCTTCCTCTGGAGCTGTCTGGGGCTGAAAGTTGTTACATTTGGTCTCTGAGAGGATGTGACCACCACTTGGCCCGCAAGCTGGGCAGGGGCAGCTGGAGTCGCCTCACCCCTCACCTGCGCTTGGAATGTCTGCTCTGCCCACAATTCCCACTGCAGGAGCCTGTTTCAAGGACACGGCCTTGAGAGAGCAAGGTGCTGTTGAGACAACATGGACTGGACATGTGACTGCACCCAGTTACAGCCTCTATATAAACTTTTATGATGCTGGAGTGCAGGTACAGGGATCTATCTACCTGTCTTGTGAGGACAAGACAAACCTCAGGAAACCTGCCATGTACCAATCAGGGGAGGTCTGCCTATTCTTTCCTTCTCTCCTCGCCCTCCTGGTACCCGAGTTAAAAACCAACATAACTGATAATGGCGAGTGGAAATCAAAACAATTCTGGTATCAATTTTTATTTCATTGTTTTTCTTTGTTTATAATAGTTACCGAGGAGAAAGGTGGGGAAGACAACTTCCAGCCTTTTCTCCAGACATTTAGCATTATGTGTATTCTGTTTTATAGACCAGAAACATCAGATGGGTGCATGGTTTAAAGACAGCCCCAAGATTAATATGTCTGCTGCTTTCTTGGCCCTAAAGCCAATAAAGGGACGCAGAGAATCAGATGACTGATTCCACACTCTATTATTTCTGTGCCTTTCCAAGATGCTTTCATTTTCTGTGAGAATGATTTTGACACTTCCAGCTGCAATGTGAAGGGATTTTCTTTTGTTTCTTTTTAAATGGATGTGTTTTTCATTTGCAAACCTTTATCATTTTTGCAATACAGATTTTTAATCTCATTTATTAATACTTTGAAGTTAGCTGCATGATTCCTCTTTCTCTTTTTTCCTAGCAAAATTTACCCATTTCACTATCTGAATGGACTCAGGGGGTTTCTTTATTTTCTCTTTCCTAGTTCATGAGATCATTTGTAGCTGACTATACACTTTTTAAAAGGCTCCACCAAATCAGTTCTTATGAGCATTAAAAATGTTTAGAAGATGGTGGAGGGGAGAGAGCGGGGAGAAGTGCTTTGAAATTCTTAGGAGATTTCCCTGGGAAAATTTCAGCAATGCTGACCTTTTGTGTCAATTTTTACCCACACAAATGGGCTCTTTACTGTCAACTTGATTGTTAAGAGGGCCAAAAACAGTTATCTGGAGTAAAAATTCAAATGATGAAAGTTGACATATCACTTGCATTGCAGATCATACATATTTTCTGAAATCCCTGGGCATAACATAACAAAAAAGCATAAGAGGACTCTGAAAAGTGGAAAGAAAAAGATGGACCTTGACACTTGAGGGCCAGGAAAAGAGTAGTTTAGCAATAAAAAAAAATACAGGGTCTGGCAGAAGTAACACCTGCTTGAATGTGCATGGTAGGGTAATGATATGGGTATAACAATTTATAGTTTTAACTTGAACATTTCACCTAAAATGTCATATGGTGTGCTTCAGCGTGATTATTGTTATGTTACAGAATCACATGCTTATGATTTTGTAATCAAAGATTTTGTAATAAAACAAGGGTATTATTTGTGGCAGACCCTGTGTTTTGGCATCAATGGAAAAAATGCCTCTCACCTCCAGGATTTCCAATGGTGGCTGAGCTGGGAATTGGTTCTCTGCGTCTCTGTCTGGCCCTGTAAAAGCATGTGGTGGCACCGTATAATTCCTTCCCTCCTCCTCTGGTGGGGCTAGGCAGGGACTTGGCCTTCTGAATGGGGAGGTTATCTTCCATGTCTTGCCTGGTAGAAGCAGACAGCTCTCTAACTCCCCTGCTGAGGGAAGCAAGTGAGTGGTTCAGGGCAGCTGATCTTCTGCCCCCAATGCAGTGAGAGGAGCGCATGCTCCGATTCTCCTACAGACAGAGTGTTAATGAGGCTGAGCAGAGACCTGGTCTTATACCCTCTGCCTGGCAGTAGAAGGTGGTGCTCTAATTCCCCAGTCACGTAGTGTCAGTGGGATCCAGCTGTGAGCTGAGCCTCCACCCCCACCTAGCATCAGTGAGGCTGTAGGAGGTGGCACTAATTGGCGCTGTGTTTCCTCCCCTTTGCTTTCCTGGTGTCAGACGGGTCCGTGGGAGAGAGTAAGCTTCTGCCCCGACCCTGCAGCAATAACATGGTCTGAGTAAGCCAACCTCCCCCTTCACTGGTGATAGCAGGGCCTGGTGGGAAGATGAGGTTTCGCCTCCACGCAGACGTAATGTGGTGGGAGTTGGTGCCCCACTTTTACCAGGAGAATATCAATGGGGCCAAGAGGGGAGCTAAACCTTTATTCCCCTTGTTTGCAATGCTGCACTGTGTGTTGCTGCCCAGGACGGTTGGTGGAACCCAGTAGGGGCTACGTATACACAGCAAACTGCCTTCACTCTAAACTTGAACAGAGGACTGCCTGCTAACGAGGGGAGGTTAAATAAGATCCAGTCTCTTAATATAATACCCCCCAAAAAATAGAAAATCACTTACGATACCAAGAACCAGGAAAACCACAGCATGCATGAAAAAAGAAAAGACAGCTAACTGATAACAACAAGATGAATCAGATCTTGGCATGGTAGGATTTTATAGCTATTTTGGGTGTGTATATATGTTTGTGTGTGTGTGCGTGTGTGATGAGAACACTTAATATTTACTCTCCTAGTAAATTTCCAATATCAATATAGTACATTTAACTATAGTCACCATGTTGTGCATCAGAACCCCAGAATGTATGGTTTTATTGGACCACAGTCATATCCATTCATCTAAATCACAGGTGGCAAACGCAAGGCCCGCGGGCCAAATCCGGCCCTCCACCTTGTTTTATCCAGCCCGGCGCCTTGTTTCTACCTGGTAGCAGTGCTGAGCTCTCACTTAACAGTTAAAGAGTAGTTACATTTATACAGTCCTAAAATTACATTCGGCCCTTTGGAGGCAACCTCGAGGCTGATGTGGCCCCCGGTGAAAGTGAGTTTGACACCCCTGTATCTAATGGAAAGCTTGTACCCTCTGACCAACGTCTCCCCATTCCTCAACCCCTGGCAACCACCACACTACTCTCTGGTTCTTAGATTTCCGTAGAGTGCGATCATACAGTACTTGTCTTACCATGTCTTGCTTATTTCACTCCAAAAGTGACTTTAAACCAGCCATCATATGAAGGTATAAACAAGCAATTAAAGTTTCTTTTCAAACAAAGGAAAAATAGAAAATTTCAACAAAGAAATAGAACTTATTTTAAAGAACCAAACTAAAATCTTAGAACTGAAAAATATAATAAATAAAAATAAAAAACTCAGTGGATAAGCTCATTAGTAGAGTGGAGATTACAGAGGATGGAATTGGTGAATTTAAGGACAGATTATTAGAATTTACTCAGTCAAAACAAAGTTACCATATGACCCAGCAATTCAACTCCTAGGCATATGCCCAGGGAAAAAGAAAATTTCTGTCCACTCAAATTCTTGTGAATAAATTTCCTAGCAGCATTATTCATAGTGACCAAAACGTGAAAATAACCCAAAAGCCCAACAGTAGATGAATGGGTAAACAAAATGAGTATATCCATAAAATGGAATATTATTTAGCTATAACAATGACTGGAGAACTACAACAGAGCTGAATTTCAAAAACATTATGCTAAGGTAAATAAGGCAAATGTAAAAAGCCACAGACTGTATCCTTCCCTTTCTATGAAAAGTTCAGATTAAGCGAATCTGCAGAGAACAAGTGGATTAGTGCTTCCCAGAGATCCCAGATGGGGAAAATGGGGCATGGCTGCTAATTGCTGCAAGATTTCTTTTGAAAGTGATGAAAATGTTCCAAAATGCATTGAGGTGATGGTTTTACAACTCTGTGAATATGCTGAAAGCCTTTGAATTGTATACTTTAAATAGGTGAAATTTATGATATGTAAATTATGTCTAAATACAGTTGCTAAAATAAAGATAAGTATAATATTAATGTAGTAGGCTAAGTCAGACCACTTTTAATGCCTGCACACCTTTTGTGCACATATAAAAATGGTTATTTAAAACAAAAAGAGATATCCAAACTCAATTGCACTCAAATCCTATCTTTTTTTTTTTAAGATTTTATTTTTTAATTTTAGAGAGAGGGGAAGGGAGGGAGACAGAGAGGGAGAGAAACAGCAATGTATGGCTGCCCCCGACATGGCCCTCACCGGGGACTCGGCCCGCAACCCAGGCATGTGCCCTGATGGGAATCGAACCGGGACCCTCTGGTTCCCAGCCCGCACTCAGTCCACTGAGCTACACCAGCCAGGGCCAAGTCCTATCTTTTTTTGAGCAACTGTGCCAGGCACCGTGTTGGGTGTGCTCTGGGTTATACAGACGTGAATAATAAACAGGACTTAATCTCAGGTATCCTATGCCCACTGAAGGAGACAATGTAGATATAGATAGATATAGATATAGATATATAAAATCTCAGATGGTCATGTTCACATAATTTGTTTCATTTATTCAGATACAGCACTGATACATAAAAACACAGAAGTTAATGGCAAATTAGGAACCTTACACAGGTGAACTGTATGTTTTTTTAATGTTCACCCCCCCCATAGCATTTATAAGAAATAGCAAAACTAAAGTTTTGTTTAAGTCAACTATCCTTCTTTATCCAATCAGATACTTTAAGGACTCTTTCTGTGGGCAATTGTTTGTGAAATCAACCTGCCCGACACTCCTCTATGAACTTGGAAATAATCACTATTTCTAGCTGTAACTCTTGACTAGGCTAATAATGTTTTGAATTAATTGACTAGCTTGCAAATGTGGAAGGATCTACTTGATGTATCTGTCTGGGCAATTTTCCATGTGTTGTGTTGGCTCATTTGAGATTCTGTGAAGAATATAATGATTGACAGAAAAGGTTCTCTAAAGCAGCATTTATTTTGGAGATACATTACCTCTTACTGGTGAACTTGGCAGTTCAACCTAATGTAAACTGATTGGAATTAACAATCACACAGCAAGCTACTAATGTCCACATCGAGAGTGGGTATTTGTCCAATCAAATGTAGTTAATAATCTCTGGATAAATTACAAAGTTGGATCTCAACTTTATGTAACCTGAGATGGAAGAAAATAAAATGCGCTCGGAACACTGTTAATCTCTTAAAGTTCTAGCAGTGCACATTTATCCAAACTTTTTACTCTGACTCCTCTCGACCCAACAATGGGAGAGGATTTGTGAATGAGGTCCATTTCTTGGAGGTGATGAAACTAAGAAATGAATAGCAGCAATCCGAAGACATTGTGTAGTAGCAGAGCAGTGTCTGCTCTAGGGTCAACCTGGTGGGTTCACATTTCTCTCCCACTACTTCATAGCGTATTGCCTTTGGCCAAGTGTCTATCCCTCTCTGAGCCTTCGTTTCCTTATCTTGGTAATGGGAATAGAAATAGAATTTATCACATAAGATATCTGGAAGTTTTTAATGAGATAATACATACAAAGTGTTTAGAATACTGCCTGGCACGTAGAAACACTGTACAAATGTTCGTAATGATTAGCATTAACCATTATTTCACTCATAGAATTAAACTTGGGCACAGTTGGGATGTATCACCACCATGAGGGTGAGTGTGGACCACAGACATGTTGGAAATTGGGTTTCTAAATGCATTTGAGGTCAGGTAAATAGAGTACGAGTCACCATGAGAGTTAAAAAGATCAAAATGCCAATGTCACTGAACATACTCTATTTTCTTGCAGACACCTACAAAAGTATTGAAACTACCTAACTTACCTACTTAACTACCTGGTAAGGTGGAAGTAGTAACATGCCTTTGTTAACCCCAACTTAACTATGCTCCTCATTGCATCTCTTCCAGGCAGTCAGAAAGCAGCTTAGGTCATTCCTTTTATTTCTATTTAACACAGGACTCCCACATTTAGTGGCTTAAAACCACCATTTGATTTGCTTACTATTTTGTAAGTAATGAATTCAGGAAGGGCTTTACTGATAGGTTTCTGATCCACATGGTTTCATCTGGGAAGGCTCGTACCAGGAAGGGTTGGCATTCACAAACTCGAAGCCTTGAGGTTCCTTGTCTCTCACTCTCTCTGCATGGATTTGTTCTCCATGGCCTTTCATTTTGGTTTGGACTTCTTGAACACTTGGCACTTGCAGAGTCGTTGGACTTCTTATATGGCGACTGACTTGTACCTGTGTGAGGTTCTAACAGGCAAGAAATGGAGGTCACCAGTCTTTTTCATGTCCGGGCCAAGCCTCAGGCACAACACTTGTGAAATATTCCATTGTTCGAAACAGTCAAGAGCTCACCCTATCAAAAGAAGGGAATATAGACTTCACCTCTCAATGGGAGAAGACCAGAGATTTTGTAGTCATCTTTTCTTTCTACCTTTATTGAGGTATAATTGAAAAACTAAATTGTATATATTTAAAGTGCACACTGTGATGATTTGATATATGTATGCATTATGAAATATTTATCACAATCAAGTTAATTAACACATCTATCAGCTCACATTGCTACTTTTTTGGTAAGAAAACTTAAGATCTGTTCTCTTAGCAGATTTCATTAATTCAAAATATTATTAACTATAATCACCATGCTGTTCATTAGAGCCTCAGAATTTATTATATAATGGAAAGGTTTTACCATTTGCCCAACGTTTTCATATTTCTCTCATACCCCAGCCCCTGGAAACCACCATTCTATGATCTGTTTTTATGAATTTGCCTTTAAAAAAATGCCACATGTAATGTCATACTAACAGGTGTGAGGTGATATCTCATTGTGGCTTTTATTTGCATTTCCCTAATAATTAGTGATGTCGAGCACCTTTTCATATACCTGTTGGTCATTTGCATGTCTTCTTTGGAAAAATGTCTACTCAGGTCCTTTGCCCATTTTTACATGGAATTATTTGTTTGCATTTTGCTATTGATTTGTACAAATTCCTTACATATTTTAGGTGTTAACCCCTTATGAGATATATGGTTTACGTATATTTTCTCCCATTCCATAGGTTGCCTTGCATTTTATTGATTGTTTCCTTTGCAGTGAAGAAACTTTTTAGTTTTATGTAGTCCCACTTATTTACTTTTGCTTTTTAAAGGATTTTATTTATTTTAATTTTTGTGAATATATGTGTCCAATTTCATTCTTTTGCATGTGAATATCCACTTTTTTCAATATCATTAGTTGAATAGATTCTTTTTTTCCCATTGTGTGTTCTTGGCACCCTTGTCAATGATTAGTTGACCATACATATGTCAGTTTATTTCTGGGTTCGCTATTCTGTTCCATTGGATTATGGGCCTGTTTTTAAGACAGTACCACACTCTTTTGATTACGATAGCTTTGTAATATAGTTTGAAATTAGGAAGTATGATGCTTCCAGTTTTGTTTTTGTTTCTCAAGATTGTGTTTGCTATTTGATGTCTACTGTGATTTCACACACATTTTATTACTGCTTTTCTATTTTTATAAAAAATACCATTGTGATTTTGATAGGGATTTCATTGAAATTATTGATCACTGTATTGTACAGATATTGTAATAATACTCATTCAGTCCAAGAACATAGATTGTGGTCTTCTTCAACTTTTACATCAACATTTTATAGTTTTCTTTTTAAAAATAATTTTACATTTTTTTAAATTTTATTTTATTTATTAAATTTAGAGAGGGGGAGAGAGAGAAAGAGAGAGAAACTTTGATTTGTTGTTCTACTTATTTATGCATTCCTTGGTTGCTAGTTGCTGGTTGCTGGTTGCTTCTTGTTTCTTGCATTTGTCCAGGGATGGAACCCACAACCTTGGCATATCGAGGAGATGCTTTAACAAACTGAGCTACCTGGCCAGGGCTTTCTAGTTTTCAATGTACAGCTATTTTACATCTTTGGTAAATTTATTCCTAAGTATTTTATTTTTATTTTCTACTATTTTATTTAATGTAAATAGGATTGATTTCTTAATTTCTCTTTCAATAGTTTGTTATTGGTGCATAGAAACACAAGTGGTTTTGTATGCTGATTTTGTATTGTGCTGTAGTCACATTTGATTTACCACAGAGCTACAAACCTATATGAATGTATGAGTTTCTTTGTTTATTAATTAAGTATTGGTCTAAGAAATACAGAAGTTAATATCATGAGAATTATTTCTGAAGTTAAAATTGACACCAAATGCCACATTTAAATGCATAGACGCTGAAAATCTTCTTTGGTTTTGCGTTTCTTTGGTAGTTTCCTCATTTTGTTCAAGTGGTAGAAATAGATATATTTTCATGAAGGAAGTAGAGATACATAAAAAAAATTTGCAATTATGTTCTCAATAGCAGCTTTCATTTCCATAAAATAAGTCAGAAATAATAATAAATTCATTAAAACAGGTAAATTTGTAAAAGCAAAATATATTCTAATAATACTTAAAATATAGGTTCTTAATGCAGATTGTTGTCATGGGCTCATTACTTAAAAATAATTCTTTGCATCCAGAAAACACTCTTTTTAAGTCACATCGTTATTAACATAAATGTAGCTTATCCATCTAATTTATTCCTGTTATGAGGCATCCATTTCCACTTGGAACAGAAAATGTTTCATGTGTTTCCTGCTAATAAGAATTGCTCTGCTATGAACATAGGGCTGCATATATTCTTTCGAATTAGTGTGTTAGGATTCTTAGGAGATACTCCCGGAAGTGGGATCACTGGGTCAAAGGCAGTTTCATTTTTAGTTTTTTAAGGAAATTCCATACTGTTTTCCACAGTGGCTGCATAGGGCACTATTTACAATAGCCAAGATCTGGACACAGCCTAAGTGCTCATCAGTAGATGAATGGATTTAAAAACTGTGGTACACAGTTTTTAATGGAATACTAAACAGAAGAAAGAAAGAAGAAATTCCTACCTTTTGCAACAGCATGGATGGAACTGGAAACTATTATGCTAAGTGAAATAAGCCAGTCAGTGAAAGACAAATACCATATGATCTCACCTGTAATAGGAATCTAATGAACATAGTAAACTAACGAGCAATATAGAACCAGAGGCATGGAAACAAGAAACAGACTGACAGTGGCCAGAGGGGAGTGGGGAGGGGAATAGTGGTGGAAAGAAGGGGAAGGGATTAGTCAAAGAACATGGATGAATGACCCATGGACATGGACTGCAGTGTGGGGACTGACTGTGGGAGCGGGGCATGGGATGGAGGGGAGTGAAGGGGAGAAATGGGACAACTATAATAGTATAAACAATACAATATTTAAATTAAAAAAAGAATTGTTCTGACTGTGAGAATATTTTAATTTTTATTCTATATTCTTGAATTGTACATGATATTGGTCTGTCTGCTTAATGTCACTTATGTACGTGACTGCCACAGAGACTCTTAACGCATCTGGTTGTGCAATGAAAAAATACTAAAGCTTTGTCTTGCCTCCTTTGTGCTTATAGAAATTAGCATAGCTGATATTTGGCCTTAGATGCTCACCTGACTAATGTAAAAGGATATGGTCATTTAGAAGCTTTGGTCATGCCTTTGTGTAACCAGAAAGTGGCGATCAAAGGTGCAGGACGCTCACCAGGCAAAGTCGTCAGTGGACGCTGACTAGATGAACAACTGGCATATCCCAGTGACTCAGCTATGCTGTTTCTCTGGGAACACAGACAGGTCTCATCTCAGGACACCTGAGTCTCCCTGGGGAGAGGCTGTCACTGTTTTTGGACATGCCACCACAATCAGCTCCTGGTCTTTGGTGACTCCTCTAAACCGGTATTCTTCTGCTTCCCCTCAAATTCTTGACCTAATTTTCACCTGGAGTGGTGACTTTCAACCTTGTTTCCATTCCGTGATCACCTGGGGAGATTTAAGAACTGATGCCCTGGATTTACTGCAGAAAAATTAAGTCAGGATCTCTGGAGGTGGGACTCCGAGACATCGGTATTTTTACCGCCCCACTCCACAGAAGTGATTCCAGCATGTAGCAAAGTTAGTAAACCACCAATCTAGAGCCTTACGACACAGCAGTGTGGTCTGTGACAAGCAACACTGACATAGCTGGCAGCTTTTTAGAAATGCACAATTTGGGCCTTGTCCCAGACCTACAAATTCAGATTCTCCAATTTAACAAGATGCTTGAGTGATTTGTGTTTGAGAGGCACTGGTTTAGAACAACGATTCTCAATTAGGGATGCACATTAATATTAGTTGTAAGATCAGATGTTAAATTAAATTTAAGAAGACTGGGAAATATGAGTCAGTAAAGAAGGCCCAAGGGAAGTAGGGTCAGGTAGGAGGGAGGGAGATAGCTTACCGACGGATGCCAATAATTCAAAGATGAATCTGAGTATGTTAGAGGGTACAGAGGTTCACATTTAATATTTATTTGTCTTTTAATTTGTGCTATGCAAACTCTAAGAGGATTCTCCAGTGATCTACACCTCCTAATCTTCAGGCCCTTGTGTAGTCCCTTCCCATACGTAATCAGGACAGGTTTAGTATGACCAATAGAATGTGGCAGAAATAATGATGCTGGTTTCACTTTAGGTAGTAAAACGCATTGCAGCTTCTGACTTGGCCCCTTGGACCCCTTGCTCTGGGGAGAGCCAGCTGCCATACCGTGAGAACATTTGCACAGGCCCACAGAGAGGCCCATGTGGAGGAGAACCGGGGTCCCCTTCCAAATCCCCAGCCATGTGAGTGAGTGAGTCATCTTAGAAGTAGACCTTCCGGTTTCAGTGGAGCCTTCAGGGGACTGCAGAGCTCACCTGACATCTACCTGCCATGGCAT